>VSDK01000842.1:760082-856907 GCA_009767595.1 Symbiodinium kawagutii | reverse complement strand
ACAATTTTTTTGAAAGCAACCAGAGCAACCGCTATACAGCAGCAAGAAAAGTCCCACAATGATTGTGCTGAAAACAACTTGGAGTTTATTGTATGAACATTGTTTGTTGTGCCAGGTTCCCATACCACCGCTCGCACATGTTCTGGGTTCAATCAGTATGTTCTCTTACTGCAGGAGCATTTTCACCGAGATCGAGCGGAAGAAGCAGGCATCTACAGACCCAGATCATGACTCCAAGCTGACACAGTTGATCAACGAGAGTGTCCGGAATGCTAGAACAGAAATGGAGGAGGAGATCCGTAGTGGTGTGTGTGGGAAGGTGCTGGAGGAAGACGAGTTGACGGGTACACCCAACAAGAAGCCGGGGTCCACCGCCCCAAAGGTTACCAATCCCCCCAAGAATGACAAAGCGCCGAAACGTCATCGTGCTCGCTCACCATCGTTGTCCCCCCCAAGCCCATCACCAGCACAGTCCTTTCAACAAAGAATGCGCAGCCGCATTCCAGAGGTCAGAGTTTAACAAATTATTGTTTTCCTTTAGTTTAACAAATTGATTGTTTTCCTTTAGTTTAACAAATTATTGATTTCCTTTTAATTTTGAACAATTGTTTCTAATTAATACATTGTTCTTAGTTTGTGAAAAAGGTTGCGATGGAAGTAACAGTCCTCTTGGCAAAGGAGACTATTATAAAAAAATATGTTTGTTGTCACGGGTCCCAAAGTGTGTGGGTTTGGGGTTTCTATCCATTCTGGTGGGCCTTTAGGCTATTCGACCTTCCTCGAAGCTTCTAGATGATTCAGACCTTTTCCAAGGGCGTTTTGCAAGACCTGGGAGTGATGCTAACCGTTCAGTGGCTTCCACTAGTGGCTCAATGGCCTCTCTCATTCGCAGTACGTTGGAACCAGCCCTGAGTAGATGGATGGTGAAGGAAGAAGACCGTGACCTGTTTGTTCAATGTCTCATTGCAGATGGCATGGAACCTTGTACTTCAAACTGGTGTGCTTTGTTTTTCTTTTCTGCCCAGTGCTTGCCATCATCAATTTGTATGGTTGGTCCTTTCTTTTTCCAAACCAATAATTCAGAGCCAGCTATATGTATATATTATACAAAATACATAGATGTAGAAGGAGTAGAAGTATACATATTTCATCAGTTGATTTCATTCCAAAAGTATGTTTGATCCCATATTTCCCCCAGCCCATAACTCAGCACCAGCTATTTTATCAGTTGTCTGCGTTCCAGAATTGAGAACCTTTTTTGTTGAACAGCTGCATTCTTCAACGATCATCTGTGGTTCATTAGAATTATCAGCAGCTATCACTTTGGCGCCTGACGCAAACAATAAGTGGTTTATTTTAGGAATTCAAATCAAAGATTAGTCATATTATTGGGTTTCTTTCCTTGTGATTTCTTTCCTTAAGAGTATTGTTGGAACCCTGATCTCGTGTCATCGGTTCTCCCCCAATCGTTTTTCCACAAGGAAAGCCCTGTCAATGTCCCTACAGCGATTCGTGATGGATGGGAGCCAGACAAGAGTTGCTGTGGTCAAGCAGCCAGGGAGATCTTGGGGAACATTTCTTTCCAGGGCCGTCATCAAGCGCGGCAAGTCGTGGCAAATATCGACAAGGAATATGAACCTCGGTGAATGAAAGTTCATAGAATTAATGTTCACCCCATGAGATGTAAGTGATTCAATCACAAAGGTATAACTACAAGTAGGTGTACATATTCAAATAAAAAGTGTTATCAATCAATATATATATATATATACATATGTATTCATATTTCTTTTGTTTGATTTTGTCTTCAGCAACACAGCATGGGCTTATGAATATATGATATGTCAGGGTAGGTTGCGGTTGCACTTCTGTACGAGGAGATCCTTGATTCATAGGGACATGCTATGCTTGCAAATGTTTAATCTTTCCCACAACACCAAGCGTTACATAGACAAAGTCTAGTGTATAGTTGGGTTAAAGAGATGCTCACGCCTGTCCGGACACATTCTAGACAGTCTAGACATGCCAGCGGTAATTGTGTGTGAGTTAACTATTCCTTCCAACAAAGGGGGGCTATTGTGCACACATCATTGCAAATCCAATAGTTGCTCACGGAAAAGTATGTCAGCTGTCCTGGTTGCATCCTTGGCGAATGGCTTTTAGGTCATCGATCAACATTGTTTAACTTCCAGCTTATGGCTTGATGCTTTGTTGATATGGATCTACTCAAAGCAATTTTGCAGCTGATGGTTAAGAAGAGGATTACTTGATGATCAATGGTTCAAAAAACACGGCAAGGGACCGTAGGGGTGAAATGGTCAATCATTCATTATTCACTTTGTTTGGGCAATGATGAACTCCATTGCTAAGGTGATAAGGAATTAATTCATATTGCAATTTGCTCATGTTTATTCAAACATCGTTTGTTGCCTAATAAGTGTTCATGTGATGTTTCATTCTGGCTGTAGGACTTCTACATGCTGAAAGCTTCCGACCTTGACTTTGCATCCGGCTCTGAAACTCCACGTCGGAATTTGTTTCCAGCCGCAGATGACTTGGAGACTAGAGGGTTTGACTTTCAACCATTTCGCCATTTGCCTTCACAACACCGGGAGCAGATTAAAGAGCAAGAGACGTCAGGACAAGCAGCAAGAAAACGCAAAGGAACAAGAGGAGAAGGTGAACCCGAGGAGACAGCTGAGTCAATGCCTGCAGAAGCAGACAAACAGATAGAAGAGCTAGCAGAAACCGCAGCAGCAGCACCCATGGCAACAGAAAACCAGGCCAGCCCCACTGATGCAAAACAAGATGCAGCAACTTTGCCTCCCACTGATGCAAAGCCAGATGCAGCAACTCTGCCTTCCACTGATGCAAAGGATGCTCCAACACCCGGGGGAAACACTGATGCAAAGGATGATGCAACAACCCCGGGAACCACCGATGCAAAGGATGGTTCAGCAAACATGGCACGAACACCAATCTCTGATAAAGAGGACATTCCCCAGCAAGATGCAACAACTACAGAGGCTGAGCAGGAGCAAGGAGGTGAGGCAACTCCAGCTGACAGCGAAGCTGAGGGGCGCCACTCTGTTTGTCTGGTGTCAGGGCTTCAAACCAGCCCCGACTCTGAAGATAATTGAGTGACATAGAAGCAAACTTTCGACGAGCTACCGAGGGAGAAACAGGGGGTAGTTGGGGTGCTTGCTTTGATTTGACAGTTTGCAATGGTTTCTTTTGAGGCCACCAGCTTGGCTTATTTTCTTTTAGATTTGTTCTTTACTTCCATGGGACATTGGTTTACCATGTGATACCCATGATCAATGAATGCTGTGGAATGGCAGCCCAATGCTTCGAGGTCTTGCTGGTGAAAGTCTTTTTGCGATGATGCCAGTGTTTGTCGAAGTTATGTATACCCAGGTTCAATTGGTGATCAGGTTGGGGAACCCAAACATTGTTGAATGATGTTATTTGTATGAACACTTTGTCAGGAGGGGCTGTGAGAACGAATTTGCAAATAGATGCTGATAATGTCGCATTCATTGTATATGGAGCAATTTCTTTTTGACCTGATTCCACTTAAGAGGATCCCTGGGACCAACAGCAGCGGCAAACACTTGTCACCTTGGAGACAAAGATTCAAATTTACCTCTACCAAAGAATTTCTTCATTGGTCATTTCATTGCAAGTGATTGACAATCAAGAATTTCTCACAGGGTTTGCTATGTGGGCTGGTGCATTTAAAGAGATTATAGGTATATAGGTCACATGCTCTTTTTCCAGATGTGCTCGGGTACATACTCCATCCCTAAACGTTCTCCTGGCACATACTCCATCCCTAAACGTTCTCCTGGCACATACGCCATCCCTAAACGTTCTCCTGGCACATACGCCATCCCTAAACGTTCTCCTGGCACATACGCCATCCCTAAACGTTCTCCTGGCACATACGCCATCCCTAAACGTTCTCCTGGCGCATACAAGTACAGTTTGCGTACTCCATGATTGCATTCGTGATCCGGACTTTGTGTGAAAAAATGTGTTTGGGCGCGTTTTTTGGCATGTTTTGGAAAAAAAACATGGAGAAGGATTAAGTCTGGAGAATGGTGCGTGAGAGGTTCTTTCGTGATATTTCCAAGGAAAAAGCAAAAAAAATTCGTTCTCCATATACTCTCCAAAAATTCGTGATCCACACTTTTTGCGGACTTGTTTTCAGTGTGTGTGTGTTGAGTGCTGTGGTCGGTCCACCTCAGCTGTGCTCTAGTGTACTTGGCCTGGAATCCTTTCCCGAGGCATTGGCTAAATATAATTTATATATATATATATATATACATAGAGAGAGATATATATATATGTTCTCCGGGTGCATACGTCCAAAAATTCGTTCTCCAGGTGCATACGTCCAAATATTCGTTCTCCAGGTGCATACGTCCAAAAATTCGTTCTCCAGGTGCATACGTCCAAATATTCGTTCTCCAGGCGCATACGTCCAAATATTCGTTCTCCAGGTGCATACGTCCAAATATTCGTTCTCCAGGTGCATACGTCCAAATATTCGTTCTCCGGGTGCATACTCCCAAAGAATCGTGCCCAGAGTGCATACTACAAAAGATTGGTGCTCAGTGACAGTGCCACTTCTTCACAAACAAACATTATAGAATATGTTCTTTGAGCTGAATGGATAATGACGTAAACCATTGATGAGTCCCAGTTTTTGTGTAGATTCACTTAGTGATATTTGGCGCAGCTTTTGGCTGTGTTTGTGTGCACTTACCTTGTAGAAAAGCTATGCGCAGAAACAAATCTGGGCTTGATAGCAGCCGTGCTTTGAAGAAGCACCGTGTGTCCAGTGGATCGCAACAGAGTCTTGGTCCTACTGGCGAGAATGAGAATGCCAATGCCGCGATCATCAGCGACACACCTGAACGTTCTGAACTGCCTGTGGTCACAGAAGGTAATTCAAACCCAGAATCCGACGATGTTTCTGCCAACTCCATTGACTGGGGTGGTTTGGACCGTGAGACATTGTTCTCAGGTCTGACTTATTTTGACAGAGTGTACATAGTCAGAAACAAACCAATTCTGATTCCAGCGGACCATTGGTTGACTGACAGACAACATGACCCAGAGTGCTGGTGCTACTTTTGTAACATTGTGAACACTCCGGGTGCATATGAACTGAAGAAGAACGATTAGCTACAAGTGCAGCACGTGAGTTTTATTATTGAGCTGTTTTTACAGCTGCAATTCGTGCATTTGTACTGGCAATTTGTTGAAACGAACCCAGACAAAAAAAAAGAATGCTCAAAGTCCAATGCAATCACTTGTGCCATGAATTGGATACATAATCTCCGACTTATCTTCAGTGTTCTTTGGAACATCGATGCCAACACAGACAAATAAAGCCAATGGAATTATGGATGAAGACACCTCGCTCTCAGACATCAGGCTCTCGTACCAGCATTGTCGGCAAAGAATGCACTGTTTGTGATGAATTGATGGATTTGTTCACAACTCTCCAGGATTCAGGATATTCCCAACTCATCCAAATGGGATCAATCTGATTTAGTTAAGCAACAACACGCAAGTGACAATTAGCACTCACACAAGAACTGGATTGAGATGGCGTTGCATTCTTTGGATGAGTTTGGATGCAAAGAGGAAGGGGTCATATTAAACAGACAGGTGCTTGGTCTCTAACAATTTAAATTTCTATTTAATATTGGTCTCTAACGAAGGGTTTCCCACCAGGTTAGTCTGCGCCCTGTCAAGGACCCATGGTTCCTACAGATTCGACAACTGTGTTTCGAACTACCAGAAGTGGATGGTAGCGATTCCGAAGGCGAAACCGCAACCAAAACATCCCAAGCCCGTGAAAAGGCTTTGATCGCCATTCGAGTTTCTGTGGCAAATCGTTGGATGGAAATCCAGAAGATCACAAACACCACTGCAAGATCTGACTCAGAGACGCAAATGAAGATGTTTCTTTCTGGTTTGAGAGTGCATTATGAACCTATGGCTTTCTGTCCTCCCATTCAGTTGCACTCCGACCAGAACCAGCAAACCATTCGGCATGGGGTGTCTTCAGATAGCATTTCTGTTTCTTCTCCAGCCTCAAGTTCTACCAGCGATCCATCTTTCGAATGGAGGTTTCTGCACTTTTCTGGTGATGTGTGGGCCATTATCCAGGCATCCACCTTTGTCTCAAAACTTTGGAGTATAATTGATTAATTGTTATCCATGCATTCTCTTTGTTTCTAGAAGAGCGACAAACAATGATTGAAAACACGATTGAGTAGAGACTTTGGACTTTTGGTGAACAAAGCTGCTTCATTGATTGTTTGCTGTGCAAGGTGACCGAACGCAACAGTGCCAATGGGTATTGCATTTTTGTGCCAGTGTCCCATTTTTGGCCGTTCAAGACACCATTCTACAACTGGTTCACAAAGAATTTCCATGAACATTTGCAGCCCTTGGCAGAAAAACTTGAGCTCGATGGATATCATGCAACTTAACCAAAAACAGTCAATTGTCAATGTTCGTTTTTTGTTTAACCCTTGGTACAAGACATCTTCCTAGTGACCTGACTCATGTGTTTGTGTCTTTCCTTCAAGTGTTTTGGTCTTGGTTGTTAGTCTATCTCCCTCACAACCAAGGTAAGGAGAAAGGCTGGCTACAAGGGAAAGGTTGTGAAGAAGGACATTCGTTCACCCGATCTCTTGCCCATGGATTGCTGTTCGCTTCCAGGGATTCTACTTTGCGTTTGCTGCTTTGCTAGCGCACGGGGTCTCACAGGACAAGCAGAAAAATGTTGTGAGGGAATGATCCAGAAGCTGGAATCAAAAGTGTCAATCTCTGAGAAGTTCAAGTTAGTCCCAAATTTTGGGGGAAGTGCGGTGACCATTTCTGAGAACTACATGACTTTGGCAGATCTCAAAGCTGCTGTCTTGGAGAGCGGGGTTGTTTGGGCGAGGTGGGACACAGTACTGAGTGTGTGCACAACCAACAGTCAATCAGGATCATTGCACACATGTAAAGCCTTTAGAATGTCATAGTTTTACATACATACGTTTATATGTTAATATATATATATATATATTATATATATATATATATATATTTGTTTATTTATTAATCCGTGATGACTTGCAAAAAATTGGAATTGATTTGACTATTTTGTTTACTCAGCTGCTAGTGTTTAAACAGTGCATCTATGGAATTGTTTTGCAGCAAGCTGACATACCCTTGCAGGTTTGTTGGCTTGCTCCCTTCCGATCACAAATTGACCAAGAAAGTCACGTTTGGGCACTTTCTCCTGGCATGGATGAAGCTGAGATCAGATTCTTCCAACCATACCGTCCTCTTTTCCAGGATCCTGAAGCGAAGCATCAGCTTTTGGGCACAGCACCTAGAACATGCATTTATGAAAGAATCTGATACAGAAATACCAGCCCCACAGGCAGGGAAGATGCACCCATTTCAGAAGTACTTCAGATCCACAGGTGCCAAATCGTTGTTGGAGGCTCATGTCGCCAATCGCTTCATGGCAAGAGGCGGTGGTTTTGTTTCCACAAAAGAGGAGAAAGATCTACATCAGTTAGGTTTGGTTGCGAAGCAGTCGTCCATTGCAACCAGAACAGCTGCTACTTTCTGCGCTTTGCACATCTTGAAGTCATCCCAACTGATGAAGGCAGTGCTGGATCGCAGCGACATGCCAGTACTCAATTTCATTTGTGATGCTGCACGGGTCTTCAAGCAACAGGCCAGCATTTGTTGGCCAAAACTAATGTATCAATGCTCACTCATTTGGTTCGATTGATACATTCATTGTCAAGCATGATGATGATGACGATGATGAGGATGATGAGGATGAGGGTGATGATGATGATGATGATGATGATGATGATGATGATGATGGCGATGTTGATGATGATGATGATGATGATGATGGTGGTGGTGGTGGTGGTGGTGGTGGTGGCCGTGGATGGTCAAAACCCCGCCCTTTTCAAGGTTTTTCACCCCCCGGAAACAACTTTACAAATAAGGTTTCTGAAGCATCTGGACCTGTTGCCCAATGGGTGTGGCGTTGTCCGTTGCTTTGCTTTACGAGGGGAAGCTTCGGGGCAAGGTTTGGAGGTTCGACTCCTCCCAGGTCCGCTTTTCCCTTAAAATGTCTTTGCCTTCTCTTCCCCTCCTTTGCCTTCCCTTCCTTCCCTACCAAAGCCAAACCTACCAGGGCAAATCTTCCACAGCAACAACGTACCAAGATCAAATGTATCAAAGCAAATCGTACCCAGACACAACATACCAACACAAAACGTACCAGAGCAGAACGTACCAAAGCAAAATGTACATGCCAAAAATACCAAACATACCTAGACACAATGTACCACATTAAAACGCATACCAGAGCAAAACGTACCACAGCAAAACAGACCCAACTAACCACAGCAAAAAGTATGACAGCAAAACCTATATACATACATAGATACATACATACATACATACATACATACATACATACATACATTCATACATACATACATACATACATACATACATACATACATACATACATACATACATACATACATACATAGATACATAGATACATACATAGATAGATACATAGATACATAAATACATAGATACATAGATAGATACATAGATACATAGATACATAGATACATAGGTACATAGATACATAGATAGATAGATAGATAGATAGATAGATAGATAGATAGATACATAGATAGATAGATAGATAGATAGATAGATACATACATACATGCATACATACATACATACATACATACATACATGGTTACATACATAGATACATACATAGATAGATAGATAGATAGAGACATAGATACATACATACATGCATACATAGATATTGTAAGATACATAGATACGTAGATACCATGTTACATAGATACATTAGCTAGCGTTTGAAATGTTCGAAACTATCTTCAAGAGACTTCCTTTACGAAAGGCCTCAACATACGTCTGGCTGAGGTCCAAAACAACAACTTGAGGACAATTGCAAAATTGATGGCATCAGACTTGTTGTCACATCTTTGTTGGAATCTAAGATGTGTGGTCGTGGATGGGTTGTGTTGGGAACCATGTCTTCAAGAAATTGAACTCACAAACAGCCTAAGAATATTTCTGGGGGAGGTCCAGAACAACCACGTAGACTTTAGGGCAACGGCAAAATTGATGTCTTCAGACTTGTTGTCACATGCTGAGTCTTTGTTGAGGTAATGTGTCAAATGATGGGGGGTGTATGGGTTTATTTCTTGGAAACATTGTCTTGAAGAAACCGACCTCACCTTAAAAAAATGTGGGAATAATATTTCTGGTTGAGGTCCAAAATAACGACAATTGTAAAATTGATGGCTTCAGACTTGTTGTCGCATGTTGAGCCGTTGTTGAGTCAATGTGGAATCTTTGACGTGTGGTGTTTGAATTTATATGTTGGGAATCATGTCTTCAAGAAAGTGACCCTTACGAACAGCCTAAAAATTGGTTCTGGTTGAGGTCCAGAACAACCATGTAGACCTTAGGACAATTGATGTCTTCAGACTTGTTGAGTCTTTGTCGAGCTAATGTGAAAAGTTTGACAGGTGAGTGAAATATGGTTTCAAAGATGTCACACAAGTCGTTTGAAATGCCCTAAACATATGTTTCACTGAGGTCCGAAACAACCACTCTTTAGGACAGCATTGATGGCTTCAGACTTGTTGTCACAGGTTGAGTTTTTGTTGAGCTAATGCCAATGTTGTGTGGAAGCGGTGGTGCATGGGTTTTATGTGTTGGGAACCATGTCTTCACGAAACCTACCTTGGCAAAAAGCCTGAGAATCAATTTTGTGGAATTCCAGCCCAACAACGTAGACTTTAGGACAATTGCAAAATTGGTGGCTTCAGACTTGTTGTCACATGTTGTGTGCTTCAGACTTGTTGTCGCATGTTGAGCTGTTGTTGGGTCAATGTGGAATCTTTCATGTGTGGTGTATGAATTTATATGTTGGGAATCATGTCTTCAAGAAACTGTCCTTTACGAACAGCCTCAAAATATTTCTGGTTGAGGTCCAGAACAACCATGTGGAATTTAGGGCAATTGCAAAATTGATGGCTGCAGACTTGTTGTCTCTTGTTGAGTCTTTGTTGAGATAATAGTAATGTGGAATGTTTGACGTATGGGTGGATGAGCTTATATGCTTTTAATTATTGGGACATCAACTCTAAAACACCAGTCCAGTTACTGAAACGATGTGTGCAAATGGTAAAAACCAACCAAGTTAGGACACTGACTTGCAAAAATGAGGATTCAGAAATTGTTGTCACATGTTAAGGTTTATTAATTTGTGGAATCAATTTCTTTACTTGGTTTGGTTGGCGCTATTTAATTATTAATGTTTCCTTTATTTTATGTCCTTTGTATTAGCATCTCGTTCGTCTACATCGACATTGTCAAATAAAGTATTACATGTAGCTATATGAAGAGATTTGATATTTAGAGGATGGTCATGCACGCTGCTAAACACATCTCTGCACACGCACACACACAGGACAACTGATCCCATGTCAAAACAAGGGAACATGCAGTGTCAGCATTAACGCAATTGCCTGTCAGGGTTTGGATAATGCAGGGAGGGCTTTGAGATCAACAGGTGTTCCATTGTTTTGCTAGAACATCAGACATCACTGATCCAGCCCTGCATTGGACTCTCTACTTATTCTTTTAAAATCATGACACTAGGTTCCAACCAATGCATTCATCAGAATTGCTGATGGTTGGCTATTTCATAGTCACTTCAGGTGATGTCCGTGATCTTCAAAGCAGGGGATCACATCTTCTCAGGGCCCACGCAGATTCTGACCGATTCTGTGGCCACTGGTGATCCAGTGGATGTCCTGCAATCGCTTGAGGCAGCCTTGAAAGGCAAACTTCCGCAGAAGGGTGAGCAAGTCAGTGTCAGCAAGGAATCCTTTTCTTTCCAAGAATACCGGAAAGCTGCGAAATCTTTGCTGCAATCGTTGGTGAATTCTATTTCACTGGTCGTGGAAGGTTTCTCACTTCGAAAAACTGTTCCCTCTCAGCCTCTTCAACCAGCTGGGTTGGGATGGGATCGTGTCAAATGCTTGCCAGAAGAGTTGCGCATGATTGGCTGTGAGGAAATGTTTCAGGCCTTTTTCCGGCATTGCCCTGAGACTGGAGAATTCGCTCTAGATTTTCTTCCAGAGACTGGTCCAGATTCCATTTTGCGAATGTGCTTCAGTGCTGATGAAGGAACAGAGGCCCTTGTTGCAACCAATTATGTCTATCAGTGCAACGGTTTATGTTAAGGATGTTTCTTTGGCAGAGAAAATCACTATTTATGTTTTTCCTCTCGTTCATTGATTGTTTGTTTCTTCCCTTGCAGGGCTGGTTGGCGTGGCAGTATTGTTCTTCTCAGAATAGCTGGTGGATGTATTGGCCAGACATTTTTCACAAGATGATTCGAAGACAGGCTGCTGCATTCAACAGGCATGAGGACACAAAAGCTACTTCAAAGCTGCTCATGAAATTGTTCCGTAGCAACCGGGCTCCATTTGGAACATCAAAATTTGGTGGCCAAGTCAAGGACGCCAAGGCAACCTTGCTGGAGGCCTTCAAGTGTGGTCACTCAGAGCTCCTCGAAATGCTGCTTCCACGGATTGCAGAAGACATGGGCATTGATGTTACGTCATTGAGTGTTGAAGATTTGTCGCGCCTGGCGCGCTCTTTGGTTGAATTTAAGATAATCAAACTTTGTTTTTTGGACCCTGCTACAACACCATCAGAATTGTTGATATTTGTGGTTGTCATTTGTTCACAGCACATCAATCATTCATCATTGCGTAAGGTCGCGTGCACCTGAAAAGCGATGAGGCAAAAGACGTCAGATGGATGGCATGGTATGACCATGGAGTCCAATGGGATGTACAATGGCACTTCGAGTATGCAGCAACCATGTTCATGGCCTGGAGCGCAGGTGAAAACATTTTCAAAGCTAGCAGCTCCGAGAATGGCAGTGGAACTGCTGAATCAGAGGTGTACTCTGTAAAGAATTTGAGATGGCAGGCCAGGGGGGCACAATTTGACAATGAATATCTACACATATAAGAATTTGAGATGGCAGGCGAAAGGTAATGCAAATGTCAACAGGTCATCTTTGAACATGTTGTTATCAATATTTTTTGCATTTGCAGAATTGAAACACGTATTGAAATCAAACACTGAGCTCCACACAGGTCTCCCACCATTGATCAAAATATGTGACGTCCCAGGAGATATTGAAGTGATCCAATCTTTGATCCCTACAAACAGTTTTGATTAGGTCTTGGGTCTGTGATCATTAGGAACGCGTCCACGAGCAGGTCTAAACTTCCATTCAGCGCCAGTTCACCAGAATTAATGGAGTTGTGTTAACATTCCGATGGGTTAACAACAGTTATTAACCATCACTGTTAACCATCGTTGTTAACAGAGCAGAATGAACTATCAATCTTTGATCTTCACAAAGGTTATTAACAGTGATGGTTCATTCTTTTCTGTCCAGATCAGGGTACCAATGTCAGCAGCCTCCCAGGTGCTGAGTGACGATGTGATGCAAAGGAGAATGCGCTCTGCGTTGGCAATCTTCAAGGGTTCCAGGAAGTTGTTTGCTCAGATAGTAGCTTACTCGAACAGTGCTGCCCATTTCTTTTGGTACTGGCTCCTATTGCAAACACAATATTTAATTAACAATCATGTCCAAGTAGTTTTGTGCACATTTGTTTTGCACACGTGTTGGGCTCCGTGCTGGGTTGCAATTGCTTCAACTCTTTAGGCATCCGATATGCAGAAGAATGCCTTGGCATCTTTGCAAGTGATCGTTGGGATGAGTTCTGGCAAGATGATCGACAAGTTGATCAAGCTACTTGTTGTTGCAAGCTTTCCCAAACCCAGGTTATTTTTGTTTTTGGGGTCAACGTGGGCGAGAAGCAAGCCTCAACCTTTACTGCAATGGTCATCACATTCATAAGTGACTCCATTCCAGAGCAAACATGTTAAGATCCTGGTTCCTAAATCCTTTTGATGAACACGATCTAGAGACAATTCCGTGCTGAGGCAAACAATCCTGGACAGTGCCTTGGTCCCAAAGACACTGGAGCGATTGGGCGCAGATGGATCGGAACCAGAGGATGCAGAGATTCTCAATTATCATTGCCGGCTTTTCACAGCACACCTTTCAACGACATGGGAGCTTCGACACTTCTTTGAGAGCTTCCCGTGGAGAGGTGCTTGTGCCATGCTCGAGAAACATGCTCCAGCAATTCTCCGTGAAATGGCTCTTGAATGGGAATTTGTTTTGACTTGTGTAGACAAGCTGACCGATGAGAAGACTGTCGCATTGTTTCAGCACACTCGCTACCAAGTTTACCGGGATTTGATGACAAAAGCTGAGTACCTGAACAACATTAGGTTTTGTTTTTCATGTTCTTTCTGGGGTTCTGTTACTAGGGCTCTGGCAACAAGTTCGACCAATTTGTCAATTGTTATAGACTAAGGCACTTCAATTTCGATGCCAACCTTTTTGATTCTGAGAGTGCAGTCCCTTTCCGGAGAGTGTTGAGATGCTTGGTTGGTGCCAACTGTCAGAATTGCTCACCCATCCTTTCCAGCCTGTGGTGTGAACTAGTTTTCAATGATTGCCGTGATTCAGAACGCAGAGCAAACAAAAAGGAAGAAATTTCACCTACCCAGTGCCATGCTGTATGCACCAAGTCAGTGGTGAATCGTGCTGGAAAAATCCCAAAGCAAGACCCAGTCACATTGAGCTCAGCAGATTGGTCAACCGAGTTGCCAGGCAAGCACATGAAAGCATCTGCTTACAGTGTTTGCAAGATGACTGACAAGACCCTGGGTATAAATAACTTCCAGTTGACCCGTGCCAAAAACAATTCTGCTTTGACAAAACCGCACATTTTCCAACAGAGATTGTGTTTGATGAAAACACTTGTGGCCAAGTATCACTCAAAGAAGTCAAGTGGCATGGAATTGGACATTCGATCAGAAATGTCCAAGATGTGGGTCAATCAGCTGGCCATGCCCAACTTTTTTTTGACATGGAAAGACCGAGCAGAAGATCCATTTCAATTCCTTATCATTGGAAAGTCTCCGTGGATGACACTTTGCTACAAATTGGAAAAGCGTGGCAACTCTTGGGGTTTCTCCAAGGATCATTTTGGTGCGAAAAGATTTCAGGAATTGTGCCTGCAGGACTTTGATTCCATTTTGATGGCCGCATCTGAGACCTGCCTTGAGGACCCTGGTGACTTCGTCTCAGTGGCTTGGAAAAGGACAACCGAATGGATGCCCATGACTGAATTTGTTTGCGAGTATTGGATTTTGACGATCCCTGCCAAACTGTTATCTTCAATTTGCAGACATTTGAAGATCAAAGGCTACTCGCAACTTTGCCATCGAGAACGATGTAGGAAGTTCTTGGAACATTGTGGCTATGATTCTGATCGCATCGATGAAATCCTCATCTTGCTCCCAGAGAAACCACCCCGTAAACGCAAAAGCAATGATGATGAGGACAGATGTTGCGTTCATTCTTTTTTGGCATTTCATTTAAGTTATGGGATTGTTTACCAAGCAATGTCAAACGATTCCAAGTAGACAATTCTGAACAAACCGAACATATTTTAAATATTAATATTACATATCTTTGTTCGATAAAGCTCTATCATCAATTTGCAGATTCTGTGCATTCCAACCTGTGGAGCACCCGGACGAAACAAGGACCAAAATGATGCTAATGACGATGACGATGATGAAATGGATGGTCAGAGCGATGACAACGAGGAAGACGAGGAGGAAAACAAGATTTTGAATGACATGGTTGCTGCTGCAGGCTACGAAGTGGAAGCAGAGGTGGAGACTGGGGAGATGGCAGCTGAGGAACCAACCGTCATGGAGGTAGATGAGACATTGCCAAAAACAGAGGACACTGATACCCGCAAGGCCAGGTGTTGGATTCCAAACAGTTTCATAAAGTGGTATGTTTATTTTGGTGACACTGCTGCGATCAATTCAAGATTGTTGTTGTAGTAGTAGCTGTTTTGTTGCGCATGTTTTTGTTTTCATGGTTGTTGTTATCCTTGATGTTGTTGTTGTCGTTGGTGGTGGTGGTTGTGGTGTTGGTAGTAGTGGTGCTGGTGCTTTTTAGTCCATTGATGTTATCACTTTCACTTTTGCTGTTGTTGTTGCTGTTGCTATGGTGTTGGTTTTTATGTTTGTTTTTGTTGTTGTTATCGGTGTTGGGCTAGTTCAGGCCATTTGAAGTTGGTCCCAGTCTGAAGCAAGTTTGGGTCATGTTTTGCGGTCAGTCTCAATTGAAGACTGTGCCAAATTAATTTTCATTTACAGAATCATGTTCATCTTCATTACCTTATTTAATGCTTCCTGTATGTGCACATGTGCTCACATACACATAGAGTACAATTCACATTTAGATACATTTAGAGGTTATTTGATAGTTGTGGTGTATTTTGCATTTAATCATGTAGTTTAAATAATTTACTTTGTGCCTTAGTTGCATGACTGGCTTGGGGGGATGTACGCGTGTATGTGCTGCTAATTAGATGTAGGACAGCATGTGCACAAACCTTTATTGCTATGTTTACATCAACATTTTTTATGGTGAACAACTGGAATACATCTCCTTGCGCCCTGAGGAGCGCTCCGATCTGGGACAATCACGGGGGCCTACAGGGCCACGAAATCATGTCGTTGCACCCGATGTTTCTCATGCTCCTGGCTGTTCTGTATCCTATGGCTTCCCAAAAGGCCAATCACCTTTTGTCCAAGTTCATTTGCCTCGGGGGTGGAAATTTGAGAACCGATCTTCGCGTTCAGTGTCATATTGCCCTGAATCTGGGCAGTTGCCGCGTGGAACCACCCGACCCAAGAACCAAGCCTTTGAGATGGCTTGCGCTTGGTCGTGGCGATGGTTTTCTCAGTTGAGTGCGAAGCACCAAAGCAATTTTCGGGAAACTTTTCCGGATACCATTTCTGAACCTGCTGCCAAAAAAAGGCGGTTGGAAGATTAAACTAAACCATTCAGAATCATGGCCTTGAGTCGGGAGAACCTGACTACTCTTGGACAGGAAAACCAAGTAAAGACGTGACTAAAACACCTCACACAAGAATAGGTGATGAAAAACTGCTTGTCCAAGTCAAGGGAAGTAAACAAGCTAGAGTTGCTACAATGAACATACTTCTAAGAATCACTGACACATAAGGTGGAGGATGCTTAAGGTGTGAAACCAACTCTGGCTTGTAAGGGGTTCATACAGCAGCTACCAGCGATGACGCGCTGCTCGAGGGAGGGGAAAAAGAAGCTGATTGCGTGGATGGATCCCACATTCGCTGCTTGGCAAGCATCCTATTGGTCTAAGCGTGCTTACTGGTCTTGGAATTTTAACCCCTTCGAATTTTGATCAAAAAAAGTATGGATCTGGGTTAGCTATTGAGAATGGTCCAACAGATCTTAGAATTATAATTATCAATTAGGCAATTCATTTAGCAATACTAAACTCTTGATCCAGATGCTGGATGGCTGAAAAAAAAATCAACCCTCAATTCATCAATTCCTAATTTAAAACCCTATCCGGAAATTAAGAAAATCAATCTCACAAAGGGGGTAGGTAGCCTTGAAGCCTGAGATTCTCTAAATAAGATGTTTGTTTTTACCCCCTAAATACAGTATCTTCATCTGATGGTTTCTATTTTTCAAAATTTAGCAATTAGGCAATTCATTTAGCAATACTAACCTCATGATCCAGATGTTGAAGAATTTCTTGTTTTTTACTTATTTTCAACAATTAGCCAATTCATTTAGCAATGCTAAATTCATGATCCCCATGTTGAAGATTTCTGGTTTTAATTATCTTTAAGAATTAGCCAACCACAATTCAACCAGATGACCTGCAGCAGGCGGGAGCAAAAAAAATTAGCCAATTCATTTAGCAATACTCAAATCTCCTCTGGATTTCCTGCCAATTGGATCTCTTATTCGTCAATTTAAAAACAATCGGATCCCCCTAAATTGATTTCATTAGCAAGTGATTTTTAGGGAAAGCAAAGAAGGAGGTGGGGGGGTTGCTGTTTACAGGTATATATTATTCATCATGACATGACCATCATCCATCAGTAGATAGCGCTTAACCGATGTTTATCAACCCGGTTCAATAGATTGACCTCATGATTGCTTAGTTGTTGTAATTTTGCCACTTGCAATCATTAGTTCAATGAGTCTCAGCGTATAGATGAAAAAATGTCAACTCAGGTCCAGAAATATGATATGAGTATCCGACAAAATTATCGTCAATTAGTTTTATCATCGTGCAATCATTGGTTTTAGAGAAGTAGTCAAAACCCCCAAAAGCGAGTAGGTCCCACTGAAAAGCGAGTCCCTGCCACCCCTGATCTTTTCATAAGGCCAAATTCTGGAAATTCAAGTGGTTGTTATGCAAAAGGTCCTTGTAAGCGTTTTATACAAAATGCCTTTTCAAGTCAGGAACCAAACCTCCGCTAAAGTTTTTTCAGGGTTCGCTAGAGTGACTGTTTTTTTCGCGAAAGTTTCGCGAAGTTGACTATATATATGATCGCGGAGAGATCCTGAGATGGACAGATGAGATGTGTGAAGACAAGGTGAGCAAAGAGAAAACTTGCGAAACAAAAACGCTGGAAAAAACAACAGCGAAAATGGAGACGATTTTATCCGCGAAGATGGTTATTTGCGGAACAAGGAATTTTGATCAACCACCAAGTGTGTCCCAAAGCGAGTCCAAAGCGAGTCCAAAGCGAGTCCAAAGCGAGTCCAATTTTGTCAATTCCAGGGCTCGGGCCACCAGGTCCCCTTTTCCTGTCCATGCTTTATACAAGTGAGCTTGTTGATGCGGCCATGACGGCCCAAGCCTTTGCTGAATGCCTTGGTCAAAGGAAAACAGAGTTTGCTGTTTGTTCAATGTCTATTCTTAATTAGTTAACGATGAATGAAAGAAACAAATAAGACCAAAAGCATGAATCATGCTGAAACGCAAAAACCCGCAAAAGCGAGTAGGTCCTACTGAAAAGCGAGTCCGGACCAAATGATGGTTACCCAAACAAATAATTTCGTCCGCCACTCATATATTTTTTAGTTCACTGCATAGCATTTACAACCGTTCCAACGATCATCACATGTGTATGATATGCTCTAACCATAGATGGTGATGTCACTCTCACTACAATCAGCCAGGCTAAATATGATTATGTTTTAGATAGCTTATCCCAATGTAGCTACAACCATCATGCTGGATGGATTGCAGCTATGAGCTTAGCCGTTTTGGCGTTTTTGGGAGATTGAATTACTACATATCCATTAAAAAGTAAAACTTTCAGCAGGGACGTGTGGCATACTGTAGGGGATCTACATATGGGCATTTTGGAATTTATCCGCATTTTGGGGGATCTATCAGCCACCAAGCATGCTTACTGGCAAGCCAGGTGCTCGGCCCCCACGCTTGGCCTTCACGGCCAACTTGCAGAAAATGGGTGTGCCGGTGCCTCGCTGGAGGGACATCTTGGGAAAGCCATGGGAAACCTTGCTGGAAACTCCGGAGATTTGCCCCGCAACGATGCACACATGTGCATGCAAATGTGATTAATTACTGTATATTCATCATATATATATATATATGTATATATTTATATATATATATATACATATATGTTTATTTATTCATTTTATTTCTATATACACACAAGAATATATATATATATAGATATATATATATATAGATATATATACATATATTTTTATTTAGATATAAAAATCAGCGCATTACAATATCTCAAAGTCATCGGTGCACAATGTTGCACGCGTGCATGCATTCATGTTTGTATAAGTGTGTTTTTGATGATTTGCATGTTTGTATGTTTCTCTATTGTTAGCGCATGTACTGTTACAACTGCATGCACATTTCATGTGTGTTTTGATATACAGGGGTTTTCTTTTATACCTCGAACATGTGATCAGTTGCAATCCACACAGTACGACACGGAGATGTATCAGTCGCAAGAGTTGGAAGCATATTGTGGAACAGGTGACTGTTTTGGGGTTCGGAAACCTGGATTGGCAGTTCAAAAGTGTTCCTCGCTCCCAGCTCCACAATTGTTGATTATGCCAAGCTCAGCGTCACACCATTCAGAACCAATTTTGGGCAGTCATTGTTCTCGAGTTGGATTTGCTGCCAGCATGGTGGTTGTCATTGTCATCGGTTTGATGCTACTTCTGCTTGTCGTTGTTTGTTCATCATTTTATCTCTGATCATTTTTGGTTGCTGAAATGATTGTCCCCCGAAGGCTTGACCAAACCAGCCACTACCACAAACCAACCAGCAACTTTGGGCAGCAGAATCTGCCAGCCTGAGGACAAGCGGTTCCGCATCTCCCTGGACAAATGGCAACAGTGGCGTTGCGGAAATGGCACACTGGTGGCTGAAGAGCCACGGCTGTGAGCATGGCATAACACTAAGTGACCTATGTTTGGTCCTAAGATGTGTGCGGTAGTCTATCGTACCTCTTCCAGTATGGGTTTGTCTATGTTTGTCTCATTTCAAGCATTGACCTTTATACATGTACTGTGTACAAGTGTTTGCGTGGGTATGTTTTTCACCAGCGGCCCCAATAGAACCAAAGACATGGCCATGTGTACCCAACGTATGGGATACTGCCAGCAACCCATTTTGCATTGAGAACTAAAACATGGTCAGAGCATATTTGGCGGCTGATTTTGGAAGGGACTCAGTCCCGACGTCGGCAATTTATGATCTTTGAGCTGCACATGGCAACCCAAGCAATAATGGATGCTTTCCTTGTCCATGAAATGGAAGTGACGCCAACCCCAAACGGAAAGGGCTTACCCAAACGAGGGAACTTCGCGCAGAAGTTTCTGAAGAAAATTACAGTAGGTGTACTGCGCAGCTGCAGTGCGCATCACAGGCAAATTCGCACTTATGCAAATACACACGCATGAAAATGAAGCTGCAATATCCGAGCATTCATCGTCTGAACAAATGAATCTGAGTTCAGAATTCCCCCTCTCTCCGCAGTGCCCATCAAATCAAAGGAAATCATCACTTGCAGCCTTGCAGCGATGTTTAACCAGAAATAATCAGAAGCTCATCTACACTCAGTGTCTCCCACAAATGGTGGTGCCTCCCGGCGTGGCGTCCCAGGAAAGCAACCAAGAGTTCTTGACCTGGGAGGCTGAAGACGGAAGAGTGACTTGGCGACCACGATGATGACCGCATTGGAGAAGTTGGTAGCATGAGGTCAGCCTTCAAGAAGTAATACCAGAATGCGGAAAGGAACAGCAAGTCCGATGCCCACGTGGGTACACATTTTATACGTTTAAGATACCCTCACCTACTAAAGGTCTAGAATGGTTGACCTTGGGGCTCAATTTAGGCAGGGTCTAAAATGGTCCCAGAATGATTTTAGACCTTTTGCACCTTATGATTTTAGACCTTTCATCGTGGTTGCATGTGGTTGCATCGAGGATCATAATGTGATTCTAGACCTTTTGCATTAACCCCTGGGCAACTTGATTTTAGACCTTTGGTATCCTTCCGTATGAAATTTAGATATAGACCTTGGATGACCTTGGATGGCCTTGGCCTCTTGATGCCTATTTTGTCTTGAAAATAAATCACCGAATAGGCAAAGCAAAACTGATTTTGCTGGGTGTTGAATTCTTACATGGGTCTGAAATGGTATCCCATAGGCCGCTCCTGAAGCCAAGGAACGCACAAACCCTAGGAAAACCATCTTAGACCCAAGTCTATGACCCAGGGCTGCCTCTCATCGATCCTAACTGCCCAAAATGGGCCTGACATGGCTTAACAATGTTTAACGTTAACTTTCGGCAAAGCAAAGCTGATTTTTCTGGGTCTTGAATTCTTACATGGGTCTGAAATGGTATCCCATAGGCCGCTCCTGAAGCCAAGGAACGCACAAACCCTAGAAAAACCATCTTAGACCCAAGTCTGTGGACCCAGGGCTACCTCTCATCGATCCTAACTGCCCAAGATGGGCCTAACATGGCTTAACAATGTTTCAAATGGAATTTAGGCATGGATGTCGAACATAGATGGAGCTATTTCAACTTGTGTCCGTCAAACGCAAATCCCCATGGAACCCAGCTTACAACTAGCATATGCTAACATCAGCTAACCGCTAATCACACAAACCAACTGATCACCAACCAACCAATAAATCAAGAAACAGTAACTGTTCCCACTGTACATATCTTGCTTCAATTATCGCTCATGCCAAATGGTATCAAGAGTAGGTCTAAAATGGTTTTACTTCATTCTTGGGCTTGACATCTTGAATTTTGACATCGAGAAGTAAACTGATTCTAGACCCTAGGTGCTGGTACCCAGGGGGGGTCTATTGAAATAAAAAGCTGTGAACGGGGATGCTACAGTAACACCAATCTAGACCCCCATTTTAGACCCTTGACAAGGTCTATAATGAAATACCCAAGGTCCCTCGCTTGTAGTTGAGGGAATCGTTTAAGCATTGCATATTGAATATTGTATGTATTCAATTGTATTCATTTATCTATCTATTTATTTATTTACTTATGCATTTATTTATGTATCTATTGCTTATTTATTTTTATTTGTTTATACTTATTTATATGTTTTTATATTACTTTTCATTTTTTATTTATTTTATATATATATATATTTGTTTTTATTTGTTTATATTTCTTCATATTTATTGTAGCCCCCCCAAAATCATATTCGATGTTATTGTCCAGGTATTTGCAGTGTTTTATGTTTATTTTTGGGTATGCATTTTGAGGCATTTTCTTGAGCATCCTGTATGACCTTTCATGGAAGGGGGGGTATCATGTAGGGTTTAGGCTTTGGAGGCTTTGGAATATTGATTTGATTTTTCCCTGTATTTAGGGCATTTGCACTCACACAGAATGCATTCAGAATGCATTCTTCCCCAAAACCAAGATCCAAGATTCCCACAAGACTCCTGCCCAAAATCTTGGATTGGAAAGTGTATTCTGGCAAGACCTGAATCCAAGATTTTAGTCAGGAGTCTTGTGGGAATCTTGGATCTTGGATCTTGGTTTCGAGGAAGAATGCATTCTGAATGCATTCTTTCTGAACCCAAATGCCCTAAGTACAGGGGAAAAAAGGCATTCTGAATGCATTTCTTCGGAATGCAAATGCCCTAAGTACAGGCAAACGTCAAACTCAACATTCTAAACCTTGAGCCCTAAAGCCTACATGATTTTCCTGTGTGTGTGTACATAATTTAGGCACAATAAAACAAAGCGTGCCTGTGGTAAAGGTAGGGCATGAATTAGTAGAGCACTAGCAAATACACCATCTATTTGAATTTACCCTATACAATTGTTTCTAGTCCAGGTTCAAGCATCACGCATTCGCCAGCCCAGTCATGTCTCGTCGACCAGTTTCCAACTCCGTTTGTCGTGCCGCCCAGGCAAGGACAAGACACTTATCGTCCAACAGTCCACCAACAGAGATTTTGCTCATCGGATGAAAGCCACCCACGGACATTTGCGTTGGGTGTCGGAAGAGGCTTGGAGTGCCCTTGATGTTGCTTGGGCTAAAGGGAAAGGCCGTGCCACGCAAAATGACCGAAAGGTGCAGCATTGCTACCTCCAGAACACCTAGAGCGGTCAATCGTACAGCTCCTTGAGCATAAATTCTGAGCAGTTTTTCGTTCCTACCACCAACTTTGCTGTCTTTCATGCTGGCCAGCCAAATGTTGTTCATGATTATTGGGGGCAGGCATTCATGAAAGATTGCCCTTTCGGGGGAATGGGGTGGGAATTCCGGCCTATTTTTTTGGGCGCGAGACCAGCTCAAAGCACGACGCAAACTCACCGCAAATCACTTTTACTGGCATGGCGAGGTTCATGCAAGACCTTAGCTCACACCTTGCAACGTTGTACCGGCAAACTGTGGACTGCAAAAGTTTTTCTTTTGCGCCCATTCCGGTCTCAGATCAAGCAGCAAGGCCTTGGTCGCAGTTCAAGCGCCAAGCTGAGGCCGACAAGCATTTTGTTCCGCCGTGTGCTAGTGGTGCTGTTGGCAAACATTGCTTCACGACAACTTCCCACATTTTAGCCTGCCATTTGCTCCAAGAAGCGTTCCTTGGCATCAAGACTGGCCGGGTCGATCTTGCAAAGTTGCGTACCCCAACGCCAGAGGCTTTGGAACCTGCTTCTGCATTGCAATGGCCTCAGCCTATTCGCCCCTTGCAGGCAGACTTGGTGGTGACCACCACGGGACATTTGCACATCATGTTGACCGGCATATGAACATGCTTCATTTAAATGAAGCTCGCGCCAGAGGAGCGTGCAGGGCCGGAAGTATAGTGATGAACAAAGACTCCGCCCGAGACGGCGACAAGCAAAGCAAGAGCCAGCAGAGCCAGATGCCCCGTCGAATGAAGAAAAGGCATTAGGAGTTCTCGTGCGGCGGTTTCCAGAGGTCACTGTCACCATGGTGAACGAAAGTTTCCCCCGTGGTCTTGGGTTCCGATCTGATCAAGTGGGAATACGCCAGGTGTTTGATCTAGCCGCCGAGCATCAAGCAGGAGTCCAGGAAGGTAGCCTCAATGCATCGGTGCGTTTGCGGCTCACATTGTCACAGATGGATGTTGGTTTCCGTCGGCGCTTGAATCTTCGACTTTCTGAACTCCCGCGCAATAACCAAAGATTTTCAGTGGCGGCAGTGGCGGGCAACCCTTTTTTGATTGGAGCAGCATCTCCTTCCCGGCTTCCTCCAATGGCAGGAGCCGGCAAGCGCGCCTGCAAAGAACCGCAGGAAGTGCGCCAGAATGCAGACAGACGTCATGCTCACAAAGTTGCAGAGGAAAAGAAATTGGAGAGAAAACCATTAGTCGACCCTGTCCATGTGCCTGCAAACCCATTGAGGGCCCAAGCAGTGGAAGATGCTACTGCCGCAGCCTTGCAAAACCAGGCCGAACGGGTGCATGGCAAACCGTTCCGTGTAAATGTTGCGCGGTCAGGAGGAAGAAAGGCCATGCCTTCCAGTTGCGTTGCGACCTGTGCCAGCATGGGACATGCAGCTGGCGTGGTACTGCAAAATTCAAGCCGCGGCAATTCATGGTTGAGTCTTCATAATACATTGCCAAGGGCAAACATGGCCGACCCAGACAAGCCAAAACCAATTCTGGGCGCAAAGGACGGGCTGGAAACTGAGCTGTCCGTGTCGTTGAAACCTTGCAGTACGAAAGCGGCCTAGACCAGAAAAGCTTGTAGAAGGCAATCCAACAGATTTTCGAAGATTGACCCTTGGACCAGACAATCCTCGTGCGATGCAAGCCATGCAGGCCAACCAAAAAGGGCCCCAAGTGCGTTTTTTTTGCAAAACGCATTGGAACAGGTAAACCAGACACAACTGCAAATGGGCGGGTACGGCTTGCTTTGCCACATTGCCCGACGACAGCCACGAGCTGCGATTGAAGTATCAAAGCCATGAGGCCCATGCCCTGCATGAACTCCAATTGTTTGGCACTTTGACTTGGCGGCAAAGACAGACGTCTCATTTAGTCATGCTCTATTCAGTTGTGCATTGCTTGCTTACAATCAAGCATATCAAATGCAATTTTGCCCAGTGTTTGGCGCATTTCAGAAGCTCCTATTTCGTTAATTATGCCTCATATGTATTCTATCTTTCTTTCCCCTAGTTGTTATTTCTAATTTTTCATTTGTATTGGATCATTATTGTTGCCTCCAAACGGGACATTGAATCAAAATATATTCAATTATGCTGTAGTATGGCAACATGACATGGATCATTATTGTTGCCTCCAAACGGGACATTGAATCAACATATATTCAATTATGCTGTAGTATGGCAACATGAAGCCATAATTAAATTGAAAGGTTTTAAGTATTGGAAATAAGGTACATATAAAACAAAATTGCGCAAAGCAAGACCAAAAACGGGCCATTAGGCATAATTCCATGGGAAATTAGGAACTAGACCACAGCCAGGCTATAGTGCCATAGGGCATTACTAGCTAAGTTAAATGCAGGACAGCATCGCTAGCTAGGCCAAAAATAGGAGTGCATTCAACTTGTTTTTTCCCGAAAGCCAAGATCCAAAATTCCCACGAGACTCCTGCCCAAAATCTTGGATTGGAAAGTGTATTCTGGCAAGACCTGAATCCAAGATTTTAGTCAGGAGTCTTGTGGGAATCTTGGATCTTGGATCTTGGTTTCGAGGAAGAATGCATTCTGAATGCATTCTTTCTGAACCCAAATGCCCTAAGTACAGGGAAAAAAAGGCATTCTGAATGCATTTTTTCGGAATGCAAATGCCCTAAGTACAGGCAAACGTCAAACTCAACATTCTAAACCTTGAGCCCTAAAGCCTACATGATTTTCCTGTGTGTGTACATAATTTAGGCACAATAAAACAAAGCGTGCATATGGTAAAGGTAGGGCATGAATTAGTAGATCACTAGCAAATACACCATCTAGTTGAATTTGCCGAATTGTTTTTATTCCAGATTCAAGTCTCATTTGCTTTTTTTCAGTTATGCATTGCTTGCTTACAATCAAGCATATCAAATGCAATTTTGCCCAGTGTTTGGCGCATTTCAGAATCTCCTATTTCGTTAATTGTGCCTCATATGTATTCTATCTTTCTTTCCCCTAGTTGTTATTTCTAATTTTTCATTTGTATTGGATCATTATTGTTGCCTCCAAATGGCACATTGAATCAAAATATATTCAATTATGCTGTAGTATGGCAACATGAAGTCAAAATTCATTTTTTCAAGTATTGTAAATAAAGTACATACAAGGTAAAACTGCGCAAAACAGGACAAAAAACTGGTCATCAGGCATAATTACATGGGAAGTTAGCAACTGACCACAGTCAGGCTATAATGCCATACGGCATTACTAGCGAGGCTGAATGCAGGACAGCATCACTAGCTAGGCCAAATGTAGGGCAGCACCTTTAAAGAGGCCATAATCCATAAGGCAACAAAACACAAAGTAGGGCAAAATTAAGTAGACTACAATTGAATAGGCCGTAATTCATCTATTGAACAGGGCACGATTAGATAACACGCAATTAGGACACAATGAGGAATTAGAAATCACCACATAATCACCACCCAAGATGTGATGAAACAAAATATTCTTGACAGGTCAAGTACAGAGCAGGATCTATTTAACTGAAATATGGGTATTTTCTTGTCTTCCAGTATGGCACCACCAAGCTATGATTACAAAGGTTTTTATCAATATAAATGGAGTAAATATAAGGCATAATTCGATGAAACATAATTCAAGATAGGTTGTTATTTATTCAGATTTTCTTATTTAAATAGTCAAATAGGGTACGAGCAGGCTGTAATGTAATAAGGTAAAATCAAATAGGCTAAATATAGGGCTGCAAACCTGAATTAACCATGAATAAATAGACAACAATTCAATATAACAGAATTAAGTAGGCCATAATTCAACAAACCCCGGCAATTAAATAGTGCAAAACGATGGCCCTATTTAATAAGACACATATTATATTTAAAAATGAAGTTATGATTAAATAGACCCAATAGAGGTCATAATCAAGTAATATATTTTAAGATAGGTCAAATCATGGGTATAATCAAAGAAAAAGTAATGGACCACAATCAAATAGGGCATGTTGAAATAACAAATATATATATATATATGTATAACTAAATAGATCCGGTTTAAAAGGAAATAATCAGGTCATAATGAAATGATTATAAGCAATACATATATCTCAACCATTTGCTGACAAAACCCACGTCAAATGTTGATTTGTGTTTTTTTTGGGGGGCTAGCATATTTATTTTTATATATTTTTATTTATTCATTTTAATCTAGTTATGCATTTATTCATTTATTATTTGTTTATATGTATATTCATCATAATTTAAATGCACATGCGTACCGTACTTAGAGGACGCATGCATTGCGATTTTTGAGGAAAGCAATGTCTCGCCTTGCACGGCGCCCCGTGTGAGGTCAGCAACTGGGAACGACCTGTTCCAGAAGGACCTGTGTATTTCGATGCTCCTCCAGACTGGAGCGACAACAATTGGGGCCCAGGCCTGGGGGGGCAGAGTCCTTGGTGATGGAAATTGCCCGAAACCATGGAAGAGGCGATGGTTGACCAGGCAGCAACACCAGAAATGCACCTGACTTGGATTAGACCACCTGACTTGGAGCCGGATCGCTCAGATCCAAGAGATCAACGGCGTAACGGGTGTCATTGACAGGTATCACTTTTCGTCTCCCACCCAGAGAGAAACAGTACCAGTCAAGGTCTTTTTCATGCTGGGGCAAGGCATGATGACTGAACCACCTGGTGATTTTGGAAACGTGGTATGGTTTGATTTGTATCCTTCGCAATTCTCATACGTGGTAAGATTACGCACATGTTAGCCCATGTTGGTGCATGGCCATCACCGTTGTGACATTACCATGCTTGTATACCCTTTGCAGGATGTATGTTTCATTGGTGCTTGCATGGTATGTAATTATGCAAAATTGGCATTGATTTGATTCATTCATACTTACCGTTGCCTCCAAGACTCTGCTGAACCCCACGTCATCGCACGTATACTTGTGCCCCTGCACATTTGGGTGACGGTGGCATGTTGGCTCAGATGTTGGCTACGGCCAATGGGTGGCCATCGATGTCACAGAGATGGCTGGTCAGGCGCAACCCTTAGCTGGGCTTCGAGCAACCGAAAGCCAACAATTTTGTTCCAAAAAATGTTTGCACGTGTGGGTGTTTGATCATGTGCAAACTGGGTGACGGACATTGACAGACTGTTTTTGTATTTTGGGGCCGCACTGATGACTTACGGTACTCCAGGTCACATCCCTGTAAGCAGGGAAGACCGCACGGTTTTGAAGTATGTATGATGCTATTTAGTGTTCCATATTGTTTGTGTTTTCAATCTTCGATCCCAGAGTGATGATAAGACTAAGCAATTTTTTCAGGTTCCCTGCGGCCAATGACCTTCATGAATGGGTTCAAGTTCAAGCTATGCTGTTTGTGCTTACCAGTTTGATCCCAAAACCGTTCCGAGAGTCTCCGCTTGTTTCATATGAGAAAGTCCCATCCACATCGTTTTGACTGGAGGGAAGGGCCCAAGACAGATTCCATCTTGACTTGTCGAAGATCATCAAATCAGCGATGTTCAGATCACTGTCCCCATGCATCACCATCGCC
This sequence comes from Symbiodinium kawagutii, assembly GCA_009767595.1. Taxonomy (NCBI): domain Eukaryota; class Dinophyceae; order Suessiales; family Symbiodiniaceae; genus Symbiodinium; species Symbiodinium kawagutii. The sequence continues at coordinate 828,531 of VSDK01000842.1, read as the reverse complement.
TCCATCCCTCCATGGCAGCATTGTTACATAGTCCTATAACGGAGGCTGGTGGAATATCGTAATGGTTCATTTGGCCAGCAACTATTTACAGCTTGAATGTTTTGTAACGCATGACTAATCATGAGCTGTAAAAAAAAGCGATGCACCACCCTCGACAGTGGTCACTATCGCGTGGTATGTCATGATGTATGGGGTGAGGCTTAGCATTCCCTTAACAAACCCCAGTTCTTGGCGAGGGGTGCACCAACCTAGCGGAATCACCTACATCTCCAATGTCAATACAAGCCAGGCCTGGAACTTCAATCCCCACGCCACGGAGTTCAATCCACATGCTTCTGAGTGTCTTGGTGAACACCGTGCCCTGCAATGCCATGCCATGGCGTGCATTTTGGAATTTGGATGATCGATTTTCATGGTTTGAGGGCTGTAGTCATTCTAGAATGTGATTTACCTGTTGTTATACAGGTGGATTTAGAATGATCAATGATGCAGTATAGATAGTGCATTTTAGTCCTAGCGGGATTTGGAATATTGATATCAACAGTAGTGCCAAAAAATGCCTCTCCGTTGTTTTCCAATATCGGAGATCCTGAACTGCTCGCATACCGGAAACCCCAAAAGAAAGCAAACACCAAGGCCCGTTTTGTTTTCTGTTATTTTTTTAGCGTTGAAAGCTTAAGAGCCAAGGTCACGTCAATTTCGTGCCACATATGTTTGATGTTTACAATCAGGTTTGGTATTTCTAGACAGCATTCGTTGAGAATATGGTGATTTTTGTTTTTGTTCAAGGGAAACAACTAATCGGCTACCACCGGACATCATTCTTCATCAGCCATCACTGACTGTCATGAATCACGATTAAGCATCATAATAATCATTTTTCTATAAATCACTTTGCGTGTTCTTAAGCATTCTTCACCACTACTAACCATCATTTAACCAGATTAAGCGTTTGATTTTCCACAATTCACCATCCTGAAAACTATGTCCATCCAACATCGACCCTTCAGATGAACTTCCAAAATTATGTAAGCATGTTGTGGCTTCCCAAGTCATCGGGGTACCCCCAGTGATCATCCTTCCTATGAACCATTTATAGTAGTAAAGCATCTATCACTACTGGGGGTCCCCTACGACCGTGAGAAATCCCCATCCAGTAAAGCATTTGTTTAACCATGACTTTGTCGGTGATGATCCCCTTTGATTAATAATGATATAGTAGTGGCTATAACCCTTACAAAACCGTATGCAATGTTATTGTTTACCATAAGATCGCATGCGGGGGTTTTCTCAGAATAGGGGACCTCCCAAATCATCCAGTTGATTGACTAAGTATAGCAATAAACCAACCATGCTGAGGGTTCCCATTTTGAAAAACACCCATTTGAGGACTATCCATGATTACCCCCTATGAACAACCCTTATGATCTTATGATCTTTTTAGCCCTTTTATAATCCTGTTATTCTACATTAATCATTTTATTATAAACTCAAAAAAAACACATTAAACCTTCCAAAATCCTATCATTTTAGAGGAATCACCCCATTATCAACCTATAAAACCCATGAAAACCTTATAAACCCCTGCAAAAATCCTTCGGTTTCCCCCATGGACCGCTACGAACCGCCGCCCAGGTTCGTTCCCTCCGCCGTCCCAGAGCGCGATCCGTCGAAAGCGGGGGTGCCTCGCCGGGCCTATGCCTCGCCCAAGGCGCGGCGGCAATGACCAGTCAGAAACGTTTGCCAAACTTCGAGAATGAATATGGCTATGGGTCAATATTAACCAACCAACCAACCAATGGTTAATGGTTAACAATAGGGGATAAGATATACCAACAATAATAGGATAAACAATGGTTGATATATGGGGGTTTCTCAAAATGGGGGTACCCCTAAACAATGACATGTTAATGATTAATGATAGGGCTGATAGGGGATGATAACTAACAATTGTAATGTTAGGGAAATTACCAGCTATACATGGCTCTGGGTCAATATTAACCATCCATAATGAGGGATAATGACCAACAATAACAAGGGAAACCATGGTTAATGATAGGGGAACCAGGGGTACGGGGTTTTGACCCACAGCCATATAGGTTGTTTCTCAAAATAGGGAGCCCCTATCATGGTTGGTTTATTACTATAGATGACTAATACTGGATGATTTTGGGGTACCCCTATTTTGAGAAACCACCATATATTGATTAACCATAATGGTTGTATTTTTGAACAACAAGCAATGAGATAGATTTGTTTGATAAATATTTGAGAAATTTGATTGAAGTTGTCATGATCGAGAAGGATTTTTTACCCCCAACACTATAAACACTCAAACAGATAAATGTGTTTGATTATATTTGATTGTCCATGTACTGTAAGTAATTAAGAACGTTGAATTTTGACGTATCATGTTTTTTACACTTTGCATGAGTCTTTCGTTGATGTTGTTTGCGTTTTTGGTTGTTGTTAGCAATTGTTAGACTCTACTGTCGTTTTTTGATGGTTGATTGCTCTATAAATCAACATGACATGTTCAGTGTCATCATCGCCACTGCCACCGCAGACATCACCTTCATCATCAGAATCATGATTTGTCAGACTACATTTTGAATTTATAATAATTATATACCATTATAGCTTTGCCATATGATTTGGGAACTATGCCTGTGGCATTGCCTAAAAACAACAATGGCTTCAATACAGCACTAATGCGCAAGATTTGGGTTCTTGGCTCATTTGCAAAAGAAGGACTGGATCCCTGGTGTGGTTGATATAGCAATGCGGCAGTACATTTGGCATTGCTGGAGATTCAATGAAGCGTGTTGCTTAATTGATCATATTCAAACTCACTTGGGCACATCCAAAGAACGAAGTAATATATACTCAGTGATTCCTACGAGTTCTACTGACAATGTTCTCACGTACAACTAAGTTCCCAGTACAGTGTCAGAAAGTCTTGGCAGCAAGTCTACCAAAAAGTTTTTCACCATCATGCTTTCATCCTTCACTTGAAGGAAACGTATTGGTTGATTGAGGGCTCATAGGTGGTGAATCATGGATCATCAATTATAGTTAATTAATGGTTAATTAATGTGTGTTTTTCACCATGATGTTTGATTCTTGGCTAATCAGTGATACTTGGTTAACTACAAAATATGCTAGAGTCAATGAATAGTGTTAATGATACTAATGATGCTTAATTGTTGGTAGATGAATTAGTTCTTGACATCATTATTGGTTGATGAATGAATCTATCGGCTGATAATTGTTGATTGATTAATGATGCCAACTTTGGCAGATAATCATTGGTTGATCAATGTCGTTGAGCAACAACTCATTCATCCAATCCAATACTTGATGATAAAACAATCATCAAAATCCAGCCATGATTGATTCATCCAAAATCGATATATTTGATGGTTGCTGGATTTTTCATTATGATGTTGGCACTTATATCATTGGTTGGCTGGATTTTGATCAATGGCTGGATAATCATTGGTTCATCATCAACAAACATCCAGCCATTGGCACACGCAGCACACGCATTACATCAAGCGCTGCGCCAGGCAACCCCTGTGGTATCTCCGGCTGTCGGACCAGGCGCCGCAGAGACGCCGGCGCAGCTCTTGAAGACGTGTTGGTGAGATCAACTAGTCGTACGTAACCAACCAACCTATGGTTAATAATAGCTGATCAATGGTTGGTAATAGGGGATGATAACCAACAATTATAGGGGATATATCAACTATAAATGGCTATGGGTCAATATTAACCAACCAGTAATGGCTGGTTATAAGGGTTAATAATAGGGGATAATAAGCAACAATAGTAGAGGATATACCGGCTTTTTATGGCGAGCTGGGTCAAGCAGGTAACCAACCAATTATGGGAGTTAAGTTCACCAACAAAACTATAGGGAAAACAATAGTTGATGATGGGGAACCAGGGGTACAGGGTTTTGACCCACAGCCAACTAGTCAACTACCATAAATGATGAGTAGTGGGTCAATCATGGGATCAGATCAATTGTTTGTGTTTTGTAGTTTTACTTTTTTTTTGCGTAAACACATGTTTTGTTGATTGAGGCCCCGGAAATTCCCAAGTCAATTGTTTGTTCAGATAGAGTTTTAATGAGGCTTTTGTTTCTTAGTGTTCGCTTGACTTAAAATCTGCCACGGTCCGAGTTTATGGCGGTGGCTGAACATGGCATGAATCAAGAGCCACACACCAACCACACCGTCGATCCATGCTTTAGTAGAATGAGGCCACTCCCAGCAGATCCGTACACCTGGAACAATGCGGAACGATTCATATATATATATATATATGTGTGTGTATATATGTGTGCGTGTATATTATATTCATTTATAGCCTTGTTCTGAACCCCAGCGATACTGTATGGCTTTGATGAATATCTATCTCTCGCTCTCCATCCATCACCGTCGAAAGGTTCGTCCCAGTTCTTCCTTGGGGCGAGATCTGGCTATCTATATTTATCCCTCCATCCATCTATCGAATCTATCCATTTGTATGTGTACATGCAACAATAAGTAGAAGTGTATTTATTTTACATGCTGCATATGCTGTTGTCCATGTCATTGGTAAGTATCATGTATTCTTATACCTCCGCTTTTTAGAGGGCACAAGCGTGCGAACGCAAAACAATGGTCTTGAATGCGAAGGTGCTTGAACTTTCCAACCTGTGTCACGTGACATCAAGGTACCCGTCTAGAAAGCTAGCCCCCGAAGAAAAGACATGTTATATTGTAGTTGGACTCGTGAGCTGCCACACAAACATGCGCAAAATTAAGAACACATTTCCCAGAGATGGGGCATTTACTTGCGCGCATGTTGATGAACTGTTGGATGCTTGGTTACGATTTACAACGAATAAGTACCAATCATCATGCATCTCAGTCTTGTATCGCATGTAGTGGTATGCATGCGATATGCTTATCACTTTTCTCACAACCGAAAAAAGTAAAATCTTGAGTACAACATGGTGAAGGCTGCCTTTCAAAATCATCATTTCTCCTATGCGGGGGGCTTCACAATGCCCGCAGGGCCAAGCCCATTGGACCTTGCCCCTGCCAGGTTGGGGTCGTACGCCCACACCTTCACCGATGGTCAGACCGCTGGCCGCACCCCTGCTGCAGGCTGGAAGGGCCACCAGCAATGATTTGACTATGGCCATCCGCGCCAAAATGGTGGTTTAACACCATAATTGGTGAACTAGATGGTGAATGAAATGAATGATTTGGGGGGTGCGCTATTTTGGAAACCAACACATAGGGGACTTTTCAAGCCAAATTATCTCCAATCGTTGCATCATGTCATCGGTTAATGGAGCCGACACCTGTAGAGGGCAAACCGTTGGACGCCCCGACAAAAAAACAACACACCGGGGAGCCCCAGTAATCATCCTTTGTAGTAGCAATTTTGACTAGTAAACAGTAAACCAACATATCCATTTTTGGGTTTCTTATGGCTTGAGAACCCCCCCACACCTAGCTGATGGTTTCAACATGTTTCAACAGTATCTATAGCTAGATATGGAAGCGATTTCAGCATGTTTCAGCATCGAAATTTCATTAGTGTTTATTCTCCATCAGGCCTCCCATTCAGGAGCCATGTTTTTACAATCCAACCCAACCCAATCCAACCCAGCCCAACCAACCAGAACAGAATCAACCAACCATGTGCATCACACAAAAAAGTAGGATGGAGCCAAGCAAACAGTAATCTAGGAAGCTTGGAAGTCAAACGTCCGACGGATGGAAAGTTGCAGTTTGTAGCTGCTAGCCACTAAAAAAAAAAAGTTGGAGAAAGAAGAGGTGCCAAGAGCAGGATCGGGTGGGTTGGTCATGCGACAGGCACAGAGGCCTGCATGAAATCGGGACACAAAATGCAAGGGCCCTTCTAATGTGAAGCACAATCTCAAGTTGACATCCTGAGATTGACTGACATAGATGGATAGATAGATGGATGGATGGATGGATGGATGGATGGATGGATGGATGGATGGATGGATGGATGGATGGATGGATGGATGGATGGATGGATAGAGAGATAGAGAGATAGAGAGAGAGAGGGAGATAGAGTTAGTCATAGATAGAGTTAGTCATAGATAGAGATAGATAAAAGAAAAGACACGTGGATGGATGGATGGATGGATGGATGGATGGATGGATAGAGAGATAGAGAGATAGAGAGAGAGAGAGGGAGATAGAGTTAGTCATAGATAGAGTTAGTCATAGATAGAGATAGATAAAAAAAAGACACGTAAATGGATGGATGGATGGATGGATGGATGGATGGATGGATGGATAGGTAGATAGGTAGATAGGTAGATAGGTAGATAGGTAGATAGGTAGATAGGTAGATAGGTAGATAGGTAGATAGGTAGATAGGTAGATAGGTAGATAGGTAGATAGGTAGATAGGTAGATAAGTAGACAGGTAGATAGGTAGATAGGTAGATTGATAGACAGAGATAACGATATAGATAGAAATAGAGATAGTCATAGATAGAGATAGATAAAGAAAGACACATAAATGGATAACTGTGTCAGTAGGACGCTGTGTCCTGTGATTTCGTAGGGCTGCCGAGCTGAGACTACCCCGATGGTTTCCTGTCAGCAGAACGGCTGCTACCGTACCCTTCTGATCATCGCTGCCAGGGTCTGCCCGATCTCATGGATGCAGCCGATTTTTCGCTGCCAGCATCCATAGAGCTGCAGTTGGTGGAAGAAGGTGGGAAATGGCCTGCGTTGGAAGAATGGTAAGAACAAACCAGCTATGAATGTATTCTTGATAGTAGGTAGAAGCATGCTATTGATAGATACTTAATGGACACAAATGGTGAAGATGATAGTGCTCCCTGACCTCCCTGACCAACAGCTCAATGATTCTTAGTTGAGTAAACCTGGGAAACCTTTTTTGGAGAAGTGAAATGGAGTGAAGTAGAGAGTACTCATAGGAATCCGATGGAACTTGCTGAATTACCAGGGGGCTTTCGGCTTTCACGGTGCCAAGGATGCCGTGACTTGACGAGATTTGGCCATTGAAATGTTCCGAAGCCATCGTGCAGGCTCAAGCGCCTCTGGCTCTCGAGATCAACGAAGTAAGATGGCCTCTTCCATGGAGGCATCTGAGCAGACGCCTCTCTTGGCTGAAGAAGGGAAGGTCGAAGCAGTCGAAGCCAAGGAAGCGGAAGAGGTAGACTCCATGAGTTACGATTCCCGCAACCTCCTCACCTTCAAAGTTTGGCAAAATTTGGCAGGCACAGTGTGGACCAAGGCGTCCCTTTGGAAGATGATGGGAACCCTTCTCCTGATTGCCTTGACCGTGGCAACATGTGTGGTGCTGCTGGTGAAGGATCCAGCCAAGCTGAATGTTGCCAGGTTCCAACGCATCAGCTCCTTCTTGGAGGTTGTTGTTGGTTTGCTACTCGGCTTCTTCCTCTCCAGTTCGATGCAAAGGTGGTACAGCTGCACCAATGGCTTCTTGGAACTCTTTGATGCTATCCGCGGCTTGCACATGCAGTTAAATGCCATGGGAGTCGCGAAGGACAAAGTCCAGCTCTGCTTGCGCTACTGTGTGATGTCTGCCTACTGCTTGAACCATGACCTGACATCTGCTCCAATGACACCGGAAGACCGTGACACATACTTGGAACAATGCTGGAAGGATGCGACTGTGGAAACGGAGGCCGACATCCAATGGGAAAACAAATCCCAAAGCATTGCTCGACTCCTGCCAAAAGAGACAGAAACATTGAAGCAGATCGTTGATCCTGCCCAAACCCTGTGGGTTTGGATCACCTCTCTTCTCTCTCGCATGGCTGCAGATGGAGAGATTCCTCCGATTCCCACCCCAACATATGGACGTGTCATCGCCATGGCAGAGCAGGCATACACGGGCATTCGGGCTGTTCGAGCTTCCATTCGTGTCCAGCCTCCTTATGTTCATGTTCAAATGATGGCCGCGCTGGTGCTCGTGAACAACATCATCAACGCCATCAGTATTGGCTTGGCATCTGGCGTCACCATGAGCATGTGCCTGGCCAGCGCCCATGTGGGCACCTATGCGAGCGCAGTGCATTCAGAAGAGTTGTCTCACAGTCTCCAAGACTTGACGGTCAGCATGATCCTGTGCAGTGTTGGGCCTTTCCTCTATCAGGCATTGCTTGAGGTTGCTGTGTGCATCGCACAGCCATTCGCCATCGCTGGCAAAGAAAATGCTCCTGGACGTATCCCGACAGAAAAGTTGCTGCACCACCTTCAGAAAGACCTTCGCGACATTGAGTACATGAGCACAAACTTGCCATGGTGGAATCAGGCCTACTTCAAACCCAAGAACTGAGAGGCAGTGACAGTTTAGTTGGAGCCGACCAGCCAGCAAAAAGAGGACATGACAAAAAGGACAAGCTCGTGTATCGGTGGGATATAGTGGGATGATGCTAGCAAGGTCACTGGCCGCTCACGAGTGGTGAATTTGGCATCGCCCATTAATTTTTTTTGTGCGGACGTTATATCAGTCTTTTGTACATGCCATATACTAGTTTCCTGACCATTCAAGTGGATTTGGGCTGAGCGGACAAACATCTTTTGTGGCGTGCATGTAGATTCGAGTGGTGCGCAGTGGCCAGGTTCTGATGGCGCCCTCGTCTCCGGTTCCCGCTTCGATTGGACTGTGAGGGATCCCTGGAGAGAACTCTGCAAGTTCCCCAAGGATCCGCAAGGGGCCAGGGATGGCGACTAGAGTCATGGAATGGTATGGATCAGACTTGGGAGGTGGCCATGACTAGAACAATGGGCACCGGCCCAGTTCCTAAAAGGTTGCCCTCACGATGTCCCCAGAATTCCCGGGGATCCATTTAGTGTCATGACTCACATGCCAGGCGCAAAGTAGTTTCTCAGCCGCGGCTTCCCACAAAACTTGAAAGCAGATTTGCCAACGCATGCTTGCTCAATGATGAGTTCCGGATATCCACAGGGTGTCGATGCTGAAAAACGTGCCATTACATCCTGGGAATAATTTACTTCACCACCCATATAATCTTTGCATCACTTCTTGAATTTTGCTCCTTCATGCGGCCGCCAGCAACGACGGGTGGTGTAATCATGCTGGAACTGCATCCCGAAAAAGAACCTGCTAAGTAGTGTCACCATCCTTTTACACTACACAGATACAGGTTTTTCATTGTGCGAACTGTGGTGTACTTCTTTGTTTGTTCTTGCCTGGAAACTCTTTGGGTTTCCGCTGATTCCAGGACTCATGCGTCATGTCGCCAACTTTCAGCATCCAGGTGCGAAAGAAAGACTGCTTCACAGAAATCTTGGGTTCCTGGATGTTGCTGGCAACTGGGCACCTCACGTTTCGGGGTTGCACGCCCAGGTGACGTACAGTGGGTTGCTCAGTGGCGTCTATCGGATAACAGGTGTTTCGGTTAATGCGATGCTCGTTTATACATTTGTCCAGTTCGGATGAGACCGGATTACTATGAAGCATCACATATCATCACTGCAACCCCCATTGCTACAGGTCGTAGCCAGTTGTCAAATATTGTGTTACCATTTGGTGTTGACCATGATGATCCATCATAAGGATCATCAAGGGGATGATCCAGCAGCCATCCACTTGGCCACTTGCCAGGATGGTCATATGCAACTGTCCTTCTACCCCAACGGCAGTCGCAACTTGGCAGTGACAACCGCTAGGCAAAGGTACAAACAAGAGAGGATCGCAAGGGTGCATACTGCATGTGGACGTACGTGATGCCAAGTGGTTCCGAATTCTCAAAGCTGCAAGATGCCTTGTCGTTGGCGGTTGGGATCCTTTGCAAGGCAGATTTCCGGCAATTGTAGTCGTTAAGATGCATCAGTTTGGTATCGTATTCTACACCTTTTCCATGTGTTTTTTTGTGAGTCAAGACCATGCTCAGCATGCTGGTTGCTGGTGTGAACCTTCTCAACATGCATTGTTTGGACTAAGCTGTGTCAGATAACATCACAGAGTGCTTTCTTCGCCGTTGCTATGACCTCCTTGGTCGATGTTGGTGACCAATTCTCCAAGCACTTTGGTGACGCTTCCTCTTCGCCTCGTGGTAAGGTGAAGCAGAGCCGGGACATTGCTCAGTGGCCTTGTCACGAGGTCCAGATTGCCCTGGGATCAAGTGCCCTGGCATGGCACAGATGCACAGCCAACTGCCTCCTGTGGCACTCAGTTGTCATGATGATGTTTGCCTTATTAGGCCTCAACATGTTGGTCGGTGATTCTTTTTGTTGCCTGCTTTTGGCTCAGTGTTTTGAACACATTCTAAGTTGACCATTAGCTTCCCGCCATGGTTTTCATGATGTTACGTTCGGGCAGTCAGCGATGTAGCTCTGACTGTTTGAGTAGCCCTGCAGCCTTGCTACACCCGAGCACAAAGGTTCGAGTTTTTGCTGAATGGCCGGTCGATGGGCCCAAAGGTTTGCCTGGGACGACGGTACCTAGGCCAGGCCCGACAGGGGCGAGAGAATTCGCAGCGCATGGGTTTTCCTGATTCATCCAGATTTGAGCATTGGGATGCGAAAACCTAGTTGGTTGTGACATGTTGTGACTCAAACTTGGTTCCAGCATTGTTGTCTCAGTGAAGTCATGTGACGCCCATGAGTTTGAAACATGCCGAAATTTAGGATCTCAAAGCCGTTGATCGCAGCTGATTCGGGATGGATTTTCAGTGTGTCCAGGAGACTACATGAAGCCATTCGAAGATGACGAGGACACATCCCACGTGGTGGTGTCCATCAATGTCACTTGGAGATACTTGGAGAGGGTAGCGCGTGGAGAAGCTATGGGGTGAAGGCGCGACTTACGGAGAGTTTTTCTCTGCAGCAGGTCGGTGACCACCATGTTTGGGAGATAAAAGTATCCACTATTTCCGCGCAAGTGACTGCCCATTCCCACGGTAAGGGACATGATTGCAATGCATAGCATTATTCACCGATATTCTTGTGGGCAGGCGGTCGCAAGAAGTGTAGCACAGAAAAATGCAAACAAAAATGAACGACCATTATATAAACCATATTAAACCAACATCTTCACTGCACGATATCTTGCCCATGAACAAGACATGTTGTACCCAGCAAAGGTCAGGGGCTGGTTGGAACCCGAAGAGGGGGCCAAATGAGGATGGAAGTGGAGTGGCACATGTGAACCACAGGTGAACCACGGGTGAACCACGGGTGAACTGTGGGATCATGTTGGCAACCTGGCAGATCATATTTACGACAGACTCATCTATGATATGAGCACGTGTGAGCCAGCCATGCAGATACATTCATAGCAATGATCACAATAATGGTGAAAATTGATTTGGTCAGCCGGCACCAGAAATTCCTGTATGCTGTGGGTCTGAGTTTGGAGGTAAGAAGCGGCTGATGCTCAACCCCGCTGAAGACTTCATGGAAATAGGATAGCTCATGCCATTGCATTTGCTGATGGGAAGAAAGGGGTCGCGTTCACAAAAAGCGCAGAATTGGCAGTAGCAGACGATTTTGCAAGTTGGAACTACCAGTACTGAACCGGACAAGTTTCTTAGGCCCCTGCGCTCCCCTTCAACCTGCAACCTGCCCCGCCGAAAGATTTCCCTGTCGAGGTTCTAGAGCTGATTCAGGGCAGGTGAATGTTGTGGCATCGCGGGCCATGATGGGAGTGCTTGCGCTTCCCTTTGCAAAAACACTTGCACCGGGATGACAGCAAAGCATGTGGGTTCTTGATTATCATGTTTTTTAAACTTAGTATAAACCTTTTCTGCATGTAGAACAATTCCCTTGCCACCATTACTATAGTGGTAAGATGTGGTACAGTAAGTAGGTGTAAGTTGATGTGCTGGTTAAACCTGACGACCGTGCAAATGGTTCAGTTGATCGGATTGTCAGGATGCCCCAAGAATTACAAAGGATCACAAGAACGATGACAGGCATTTGAATACGGGATCCTGTCCAATAGCGATATGATTGATACAGTCAGTAGTTTGTGTGATCCAGAATGGTGTGCGCTTTTAAGGGAGATGTTCGAGAATTAAGTTTTTTCACGGTAGCGCACGTCCTGAAGGTGCATTTGTTCTTGCTCATATTACTATTATTTTTATTCTTATTGGTATTATTAACACTAGGTTTATCATTACTACTATATTATAGTACTTGTGTTATCATGATTGTTATTATCATTGCTATTCATTGACCTTCGCATGATCTGCCCTGAGCCAGGGAAGCTGATTACTAGGGCGAAGTGTTTTTTTTTCGGCAGGGAGCAAGCTCCGCCCACCACGGGGCCCCGAGTTTCCTCGATGCGTGCGGGACAGCTGTGGCCGGGTCACCTGTTGACGAAGGATTTGGAAGGTCTCCCAGCAGCTTGTTTCTCATGGCTGATGAGCAGCAAAAAAATGCAACAGCTGAAGCAGCCACGGCTTGGGTTTCAGAGCTGGAAGGTGCTGGCAATGAAACGATCTCAATGATGAATAGTTCCCTCAAACCACAGGAAAGAAGGTTACGGGTTGCTTTCTTTGCTCCGTTTGAAGGCAGATTCTTTGGGCTTCGCACCAGACCGAACAACTTGCTGCAATTTGTGTGCCCTCCAGCGTCTGACTGAAGATCTACAAAGTGGTTTGGACATTGCTCGAGGGGTTTTCGTCACGACAATCCAACAGTGGAGTTGTTTTGAACTGCAGCGATTACTTTTTTTGAATTATCTGATCTTCTTCCCAAAAAGTCGCTCATCAGGGAGGTGGTGATCCATCTCTATTCATGGTGTGTTTTGACCTACTGGATATCTTTGTCTTAGTTGGTCAATGTTTGCAGAAGTGCCCCCTGAAACCCTTGGGATTCCTAGGCCCCACAGCAATGCTGGATATGGCTATGTTTGCTGCACGAAATCCTCCTTCTGAATGTCAAATTCAACACCACCGCGCGACTGCAGGCACCCACAGTGCCCCATAAGCTGGGTGTTTGCCAACGGTGAAGCTCCAGTGTCGTCAGTTTTTGTTGTGATACCCGTACCTGAAAGGTTGCGTCAGCCTGCCCTGAATATCACAAACAACATGGCTGGCTGGTTCTGTCGACAGCGGTGAAGGAAGTTACCAAACATATGTTGGCATAGTTTGTTCAAAACACGATTTTGTGGCCATTTGCACCTTTCATGAGGAGCTTGTTTGTCCAAATGATTTGAACATCTTTGGGTATATTTATCAGAACCCTTTGCCCACGGAGATTCAGAACCACAAATTTTCCCGCAAACCAGTGAATGGATTGAGGAGCCAACCATAAGAATTGAAACTGCCCACCCAGTCACCTGGGCCTGAGAGCATTGAGGATTGACATTGGCTTTCCACCAAAGCACTTCCTGATGGGACCTAGTATCCCGATCTTTGGACGATGTTTAGATTGTACTTCAAGACTTTGATTTGAAGAAGCAGTCAAGTATGGTTCAAAGATTTGCTGACCCATTCCTGATGCATAATCCCGCTTGCGGCAGTTTTCGATCTTTCAGAGCCGGGGGGCATCAACGATTGTACTCATTGGGTGCCCCCTCAAGCAGCCCTTCACAGATGAGTCGAACAACAACACTGGCGTTTTGCTTGCTGAGTTTGCAGGGGTGGGACGTGGAACAAGGTAAGGCAGATGGATTTCTATCAGTGCCTGTAAGCATAAGCCTGCATTCATGTTTCCACTACTGGCGGAATTCCAGATTGTAAGATCTTTGTCGATGACGTGTCTCCTTCGCAGTTACTTGCTTAGATAGGTGGTTTCTGTCATCGTCCTGTCCTGAATCCAATATTCACATTTCTTTGACAATTGATTCACGACGTTTCAATATTGCCCTGACAGGTTCATTGCATTGCTGCTATGACAGGATCTAGCATTTCTCATCTTTGAATGGCGATTTGTGGGTTTGATTCTAAAAGTATATATATATATATATATATCAATATATTTACACAATTATATATATATATATATATATATATATCGGTGTGTTTGTATATGTGTGTGTGTGTGCATCATTATTCGTCTATGAGCATATGTTCCTTGTATCTATGCAGTGCAGCCTTATTGTTAGATTTGCAGGTGTAAAAGGGCTGAAGAAAGAAATGGCAAAGAACGCAGGAAGAAATAAAATTTGCTGGAGACCTCAGCCTCAATAACTGCAGAGAAAGAGTGATGAGCATGTATGAGCATGTTGGTCGGTGATGATAGCTATTCCTCGGTTCAGGCTATCCAGACTGCCTTGCTGAGCAAAGTTTTTGCTTAGTTGGAGTTGCCCAAACTGGCGTATTCCAGTGTTCGAACGTCAAAAAAGGTGCGTTGCAACACGTGTGGACTACAGTACCCCGGCTAGCTAGGCAGTTGCGCTAAGAAAATTGTTCTGAGAAAATTGGCCATGGACCAATCCAAAAGCAGATGCTAGCGGGTCCTGAAATGCAATTTTTCCATGTTTTATCCATGTTTTTCCAATCTTCGTACATACGCAGCAAATGAAAGGATATATAAAGGATGTTCACAAATAAAAGTCAAAACCCACTTCCGAACTCCCATCGATGTGGTGATGACCAATCCAATGTCAGTTCTTGTAGCCCTGGCCGCCATTAAGGAGGGATTTTCCAAACTGTCTATAGCTAAGGTTGAAATATCCTGATTCGAAGCTCAGAACCTGCTTCTCAGCAGTGAGGACTCCGCGGTACTTTAAAGGAACCGTTCTCTATCTGGAAGTGGCAGTAGCAGGCAAACCTTTTGGACGCCCTGGCAAAACAAAGTGGCGGTAGCAAGGTCCACGATAACAGTTGCTCCGCAATTTCTGGGATTTTTGCCTTGCACTTTTGCTAACTGGCTATGGGTCAATATTAACCAGCCAACTAGTGGGGGATAATAACCAGTAATAATAGGGAAAACAATGGTAAATCACAGGGAAGCCAGGGGTGCAGGGTTTTGACCCATCGCCAACTCAACAATTGACTTGCAGGGGCTGTTGCTGAGAATCGCTGTCAGAGGCAGCAAACATTTCTCGGGTTACCAAGACGCTTGGGACATGTTCATTGTGTTTACTGTATATGAGCTGTGGTGCCCACTAGTGACATGGCCTCCACGGGGCACGTCACGGATTTTTTGAAGTCTAGT
Source organism: Symbiodinium kawagutii (assembly GCA_009767595.1). Taxonomy (NCBI): domain Eukaryota; class Dinophyceae; order Suessiales; family Symbiodiniaceae; genus Symbiodinium; species Symbiodinium kawagutii. The sequence goes on along the minus strand of VSDK01000842.1, from coordinate 813,368 downwards.
GCCAAAGCCCCGGACGAACAGAGCGACAGGATGAGAATGTCCTTTTGAGACCCCTTCAATGCCTTAGAAGATGAGATGATGGGATATTCCTGAGGCCTTTGTCAGATGCAAACTTCCTTCAGCACATCCGCGTTTGCACACTCATTTTATCATAGCGTCCCCATTTCCCTAAAATGAGAAATAATGAGAGACCAAAAGCGGGTCTGGAAAGGCAGCCTTGGTCCAAATGCTGAATTCCAGCCTGCGGAAGTACGAAGCATGGGCAGAACCCTTGACCCTGCCATCATGGCCTGCTGATATTTGCAATGGTACAAATCTCTTTCTTGACCCGAAGAGCTAGAAGGGTGAACCAACAAATGCCGGCTGGGGCCGCCCCCCAGCCCCTGTTCATCTCGCTCTGAGGGCGATCCAAGCTGTTTTTTTTGCTCGGCGTACCTGCAAACTAGACATATTAGATTCATACTGTACGAGAAATTGAAAGCCGACATATATGTTATGCCATTCTGTGGTATAGGATGTCTACTCGTGGCGATGCCCAAATGGGATCAATCAAGCTCGGTAGCTTAGTCCTTCATGATGTATTGAGTTATTGTGTGTTTTGTATGGGGCTGACTTGGCATGCTCGCCGCAACCAGAAAAGGTGATGTGCCTCTCTCTCCTTCTGGAACTTCATGGATCAGAGATGATCAGAGTCACCAGAAGCAATGCCTCAAATGTCACAGCCTTCGCAACAAAATGCCTCGGGCTGCGGGTCATGAGACATGGCTTCTACCGGTGGCTTGTCACGTTGGGACCTCATTCATCGATCGAGGGACCGGCTGTTGCGAAGCTGAACCTACGAATACCTCGGGCAAGGATGAGCCCATGATCTAGATATTATAGACATATAAAGACCATACTAATTAATTCATGAGGTTTTGATTGCCAAATAAACAGCGTTTGATTGCAGAGAGTTATGTCCAACATTGCCTAACATCATAGAAGCCTGACAGGTTGACTATTGGATGTCTTTGGTCATTGGTTGATGTATGAAAGCCGTATGTTCATTGACGTTGAAGCTGGAAACTGAGTCTTCACTGGTCACCCGTCACTGTTTTCGATTGGAAACTCCTCAAGGAACCTGACTAGAATCCCTTGGAACAGATGAGTGTTGGCTAGCGATCAGACCATTCCATGTGGCTGTTTCCAGAGACTTCCAGTTTTTCCAGTGACTTTCTCCCAATGCAGTCTTTCAAAATCTGTGTGAAAGGGGATGATGAAGCCATTGCACATTGGGTCTAGGGACCAGCGCACCACAGATTTTAGAAGGCCAGTTCTCATGTCCATGCTCTGCTTAGGTCCATCTCAGAGGAGTGAGGGGCTCGTGTGGGTACCGTTTTGGGGAATGGGATTTGCTGGTCAATCCTTGGGAATTAGCAGTTTTGATGGACCAATCCCACATGTAAAGTTGATGTAAGTCGTGGATGATCAAGGCCGGGGTTTGATATTTACGATCCACGAGCTGATCCTGAGCCTGCACGAAGTTGATGGGGGAAGCACCAGCCCGGTGTTTCCAAAAAGGTGAAGTCATTTGCACGTCCTGCACCGTCAAAACACATGGGATACACATGGGTCATGACAGGTCTATCAATGGCATGGTCAAATTTGAGATCTCATGGAAGTGCCCAGCAGCCGGGCAGGATCAAGAGCGCTTACGGCGATTGACCTCTGCAGCTGGCTTAGCTTGTTGCTTTTTGTAAGCGAGCTGGCTGGGATTTGAATCTATGCTGGCTTGGATTTGAATCCAAGCTGAGGACACAAAATGATGAAACACTTGGTGCCCTTGAGTGCCCTTGGTCACTTGATCCTGATGAGAGTCATATAACTTTGTCACAGGAACAACTTCATGGAGTCCTGAACTGGAGCTGCTTATGCTGCAGAATGGCATCCCTTAATTTTGTCTACAGCATGGCCTCGCGCCACAGAAAGCCACACCATATGAGAACTCAGCCCGTAACGAATTGGTTGAGTTAGATCTGTCATCTGTCAAAGAAAATATTCTATTTCACATGCACATTTTCTGCGCTGTTGTTGCAGCTATCATGGATATATCATCGATTTTGCCTCACGACTACTCTCTACATCACAGCTGAGCTCTCCTATGGTGGTCTCCTGCTTCGTGTCAGGTCATCTCCCAGCACGGCCGAAAAAAGGAATGGCAAAAGGCCTTGCACCTGTCAGCAGCCGAGCTCGAAACCAGCTCGATCACTGCCAGGGAGGCGTCAACAGCCAGTGGCTGGCAACGTTTGGTAACTATGATCTACAGTACTTGGTGGTTCATAATGGTTGATCATAGCATATATCAGCGGGAAATCACTTTGATTCACTTTGTTTTTCCCACATGTAGTTATTAAGAAATGGTTGTTTGACAAGCATATTTTTTTATAGGGGTGGTTCAACCACCAACCGGTGATGGTTCACCAGTCTCACTAAGGTGATGGCAACCATCATAGGTTGGCAACTGGTATGTTTTTTTGCTAATTATGATGGTTCACAGATGCTAAGCTATGATGGTAGTTAATGGTTTGGATTTGTTCGGATGAATAAATGTGGTTGATGGTAAGATGGCAATTAATCCATGACCCTTTTGTGCTAACTACGGTTTGGGCTAATGAATTTGGTGGCTTTCTAGGGGCGCACCGAGGCTGAACTTCGTGGTTTATCCCAGGTTCCCCGCTTCTCATGGCAGCTTCAAGTAGTGACGGCGAGCCACACATTTCAAGTGGTGGCAGAACCTGTTTCAAGTCGCCCTGGAACAGCTAGGGAGCCGGAGAAGCAGCGACACAATTCCTCCAAAACATCCCCCTGATGCGCAGCGCCTCAAATTGTTAAGCCTCGCTCATGGGAAATCTCGTTTCTCAGGCTATTTCGGCAAGATGCAGATTACATCGCGTGCGCCATTTCGCTGGACCTGTTGCCCTGCTTGGAGTCTGGACCGGGCTTTGTGTGGGTAGCCGCTTGGTTGATTTGGTGACCACGCCCAAGCAGCACCTGGCTGCTCGGTACCACCCCGCAGATCAGAGGTTGATCCAGTGGTCCAGGGTGATCCACGAAGTCATGCAGAGTTATATATGGCATACTTGAGCAGCATTAAATTACCAACAGATATCATCTCAATACGCCGCAGGGCTTGTGAGATGATACCGTACACTTGCTCAAAACTGATCAGACATTGCAACTTGTCTAGTCCAGATTCACTTCATCAACAACATGGCCGGGCTATCTAGGAGCAACATGAAAACCGATGTAACCTGGCGTAGCCACCGAACGGCCCGCATTTCTTTCAATTCAGCAGTAACCAGTAGTTTGATGTTCATTTTTTGGAGCTCCAGACCGATTTAAGCGCGGTTTCATTTAAGAGTTGATTTACTTGCTGAACCTTCGAACGCATCATTCTTACTACCTGGATACTACACTGATGGCCAACATTGATCATATCGAATATTGATATTTATGTTTTTTTTTTGGTGTGTATTGACCATCGATAGACCATATGGAATGGCTGCAATGGGGGTCGCTAGTGACCACCATGGCACTCAGATGTACTATGATTTTACTTGCGTTTAGCTGCGACATGTGCTTCTACAATCTCATGCTGTCCCATGAAGGATGGTATGCTGTATAGCCATTCCTCCACCATAGTACGGAGAATGCCGATGACAATTCTACTGTATACAATTTCAACCCACACATGAGTCAGCAGTGCTGGTTGGCCGTTGTAGTGTACAAGTCATGGCGCTAAACTCAAGGGAATTCCCTTGCCCGTAGTCCCAATGTGCCAACATCGTTTGATGGAATCCATGTTCTTCATGTCATAGCTCAGGACTTGGAATGTAACAGAGATTCAGGTGGCAGAGATTGGTGTAATCCATGACATTGGAACTCATCATCTTTGGATCGACCCAGGGTGAGGGGGTTTCATAGGTTTCTGGCGGTGTTTGTATCATGTCAGCTCGTGGCATATCCTGGCAGTGCTATGCGACCTCTGATGTAAACATGTCTTTTTGGCCCAAGCCCTGTCGCCTGAGTGGTGGGTCATGGTGCACAACGTTGACTCTTGACATGTTGCAATCCGGTTTACCACCTTGCCATCTACGCAGCACGGCGGGTGTAGTCACCATTTCAAAAGCAAAAAGCCTCTAAGGTCCTTATGTGAAGTCGCTGCAGTTGCTGAGATCTTGATTCCTCATGAGAGCTCATGTTCATACCGGATGCCACTGAGCACGTCTCCTTTTCTAGCCGAGCTAGGCACCCAATCGTAGACCACGCCCCCAAAGAAACCACACGGAGAACACGCACGCCAAGTGACCAGCACCATTTGTTGCCATGGATTCACCAGGCGGGGTCAGCAGAGCCCGAGGGATGACTGCAATTCCTTAAGCTAGTAGTTCTTGCAGGAATTTGATTTTTTGGGGCGCCATGTGTTTCCACTTCATCAGTTTCTGGCAGTTCATTAGGCCATGCCCAGTAATTAATCGACTGTTCTAGGTTGATTAGCAGTGGCAACGTTTATGAATAGACCTGATTTTCGTAGCGTACTCCTGGTGTTGCGTATTGAAACCATTCTGAGGCGCCAATTTTGTTTGCCAATCACTTCAGGGCTAAGGAGTGTAGTGAAACTCAAATTCTATGTTAACATGTCGCTATCATCGCCTCAGCAATTCAGGCTTGCATGCGAAGCCGCGTGAGTGCAGCAGGGGATCAGGCGGCTGGTCGATACTCTGATGTACACTGAATTGGACCCCGCCAATGATAGAAGATTCATTACAAGGTTAATCGGGGCCCAGGGCAACGGGCATCGAACCAAGAAAAGACAAAAAACAACGGTGTAAAAAAACATCAAAATCCGAGATTGGAAAGACCCAATACATCCCAGTGGCAGGATTGTGGTTTGTTGCGCCATCGGTAGCGTCACCCAAAGGGGTGAGAAATGGCCAGAACTTTGCACATGGCATTCCACTTGATTCCACTTGTTCAGCTCCATATTGCAGTGGATCTGGTTGGGCTGGCTGGTTGGTCATAAGCCGTGTTGTCCCTTTTTTGGGGGGGGAACTGGGAGGGAGTTGGGTGATCGGCCACCATCCATGTTTTGGGTTTTCTTTTTTTCTTTTCAAGGAGCCCCTGGCAGGAAATTATAGAGAAACGGTGTGAAATTTCTATGAAATTCCTGATCGCTGCTTCCATAAGCACCGCCACCACCCCCACCACGACCACTACCACTACCATTAAGTACCTCCACCACTACCACCACCACACATGGCTGCCAGCCTTTTTCAGGCACAGGCAGCACATCACCCCCGGGGCCCAAGCCGCGCAGCAGAGCTGGAAGTACAGCTTCAGGTTGGAAATTGTTCGGGTCAGTGGTGGTGCAAGGCTGGCATTGGTCAGTAGAATAATTGATCGAACCAATGCCATGCGACGTTGTACGGCTGATGAAACATGGGGGGAGCAACATTTGGGAAGATATTGCCGGCTGCCAGAAGGCTTTCACATGCACACCAGTCAGTTTGATTCATAAAGGTCCATAAAGGTCCCACATTGAGTTCCGGAAAGCATCACCAGGGATGTTTGGTTTGGTTCATTTTAGCCACGGTGGCCTAAGCAAGCTACCCAAGTTGGTTCGGACTGACTGCCATGTTGCTAATGTAAATGTTCCTTGAAATTGGGGCAGTCCGAAACCCACCAAGCAGATCATTTCTTAAAAGGATATGAGATACATACATCGGTAGTACCGCACAAGGCGCTGGCAGATGCTGGCAGAAAATTCCAAAATAAGAAACCTGTTTGCTGTGATGCATGGAGGACAGAGCGTTCCATTGAAAGAGCGACTCGCAGACAGCTGGAATCCGTCGGACTGTCCTTCTGACTATTTGTCTATCTCTTTGCTCGTTCGCGGATCGATGTGCCGACCTATCCGTCTACGTGCCTTCTATTTGCGGATGTTTCAGTCTTCGAACTTCCAACTAGATCTACTTTATTCATTTGTGCCTTCTTACAGTATACAGTATACTACAATATTCGCCCATTTACCTATTCATTTACCTATTCATTTACCTATTCATTTACCTATCCTATCTATTTATCTATTTGTTGTCTCTAGCCACTTCCCTTTGTACCTATTGGACCTATTTACACACTTAGTTTGTTACCTAGTGTAAAAAACTACCTGACTGTCTACCGGTCTCTGTAGCATCTGGTATCTATACTATTTGATACTCTTTGTCTATCTATGTATCTACCTATTGATAATTTCTTTCAATCTCCCTATCTATCTACCTATCTATCTTTCTGTCTTTTTTTTTCTTTCTTTTTTCTTTCTTTTCTTTCTTTCTTTCTTTCTTTCTTTCCTTATTTCTTTCTTTTTTTCTTTATTTCTTTGTTTTCTTTTTTTCTTTTGTTTATTTCTTTCTTTCTTTTTTTTTTCTTTCTTTCTTTGTTTCTTTCTTTCTTTTCTTTCTTTCTTTCTTTCCTTCTTTCTTTCTTTTTTTCTTTCTTTCTTTGTTTTCTTTCTTTCTTTTGTTTCTTTTGTTTCTTTTGTTTCTTTTGTTTCCTTTCTTTCTTTCTTTCTTTCTTTCTTTCTTTCTTTCTTTCTTTCTTTCTTTCTGTCTACTGCTTGATCTTCCTTTGTTTTGATGTTTCTATTCGTCTATTTTGCTTTTTGTTTATTGTTCATATTTTCCTATCATTGTATTGTTCTTTCCATCATTATTTCTACTCTTATTTCCATCTAATTAGTTGTTTTGGTTTCTTTCAATCTTTCTATGTTTGTATGTTTTGTATTTCTATGTTTCTTTTTTTCTATATGTTGTTTAACATCTATTGTTCAATCGTATTTCTATCCTTCAATCTGTTGATCTATCTAGCCATTTGTATCCGTTTGTCCATCCATCCATTTATCAAAGTATCCGTTTGTCCATCGATCCATCTGTCCATTTCTTTATCTCTCTCACGCTCTTTCTGGTGTCTCTCCATGTCTTTGTCTCTCTGTCTGCGTTTATGTTTTTGTCTCTTGGGCTTTACTGAATTAGCATCAGAAAATGTACTCTATCAACTTTTGAAAGTCTTAGCATCAAAGAACCATGACAAGCATTGGAGGGTTCCATCTTGGACTTGCAATGTGCGTCCCACCTAAGCCGCTTGCACTTTTTGAACATCTTAACTTCCAAAAGTGCTCTAAATCTGACAGTGTCTCCGGACATCTCGCAATTCGGTGCAGGCCTTTGCACCCGCGGCAAGCTACTTTTGGAACATCCTGGAGGACTAAACTATGGAAAACAAACCACATAGCATTTTGTGCGGTTCCTTCCTGTCACCCACGCACATCTCTCTCTCTCCCTGCTTCGAGACTATTTGCTGCAACTTTCAGCGGGTCAGACGTTTGACTTCCAAACTTCCATCGTCTTCGTTGTTCAGAATAGTTTGCCGCATTCTAACTTTTGATTTTCCAGTGCTTTGAATATATGCATGAAAGTACTTTTTTCGGCATGACGAGAATAAGACTTTCAAGTGGCACATTCAAGGGGTCCAGGTGATCCATGGATTGTCTATTTTGACTTTGCGTGTTTCACAATCTATTGCATTCTTAAAGTAGTATTTATAAATGTGTGTGTACTTGGTACTTTTTGTTGTATTTATTCATCCACGCATAATATTTACAAATCTACAATTTGCGTATACTTGAACATATGTGTTGATAGATGCAGTTCCTTTTTAAGAAATGATATCTTTTTAATATATGTAGAAATATGACTTATACATAAAAGGGCAACCCATGACATCTGAAACTCTTCCCATTGACAACTGTAACTCTGAAACTCAGCCGACCTACATGTAGCCACTTCATGCTCAGTGGCCCAATGTCATCCGACTCTTCTGAGAGCTATGGTGCTGATAGCTATGGTGCTGATAGCTATGATGGTGAGAGCAGCTATGGCTCAGACTCTGAGAGCTCTTCTTCAGGTAGCAGTTCTGAATCGGTTCAGGGGATTGAAAACTACAGCCTTGCCAAAGAACAGCTGTTCCCCAGAGGCAATTGGATCACATTGTTTGCTGTTCTTGGACCCAACTTTCCCAGGAATTCTGCTGCACTGATTTTTTTCTGCCCAAGGTATGACAAAGTCCTTCCAAATGCGAAACTCCGAAGGTGTCACAGGCAACATCTAGAAGGTTGGGGATGTGATATGAGCCGACGTGGTGGTATGGGAAACTTAGACTGCACTTCATTTTGCGAGGCTTACCATTAGACCACATCACCAATTCAATTCAATTCAATGTGGACAAAACATGACCTGTAAACAACCTAAGGAGTTCAGCGAGTTCTCGGGATGCTGCCAACGCCTTTCACGCTGATGTCGGACTGTCTCTAGGCATCATTATGATGCACTATCATTGAATTGCTTTTCATCACAATGATGGCAATTCTTGAACTACTTGAAGGTTGTGGTGCAGATGGCTCTCTCTGGGCATTGCAAGAGCTTGCAGGGATTGCGAAGGCCCATTAACAATCACTCGATGAGTTGAACCGCTTCATTCCAACTGGGTTTGTTGTTAATTTGTCAACTGGGTTGGAATTTATTGTTAATTTGATGTTGACTTGCCAAAGGTCAAAGTTGTGGCTTCCACTGATCGAGCACTTGCCCCTTTGAAGTTCATTCTTCGGAATGCACCTCCTGCGAAGCTTCTTGCATTGCACCAGCATGCCTATGTCCAAAAATCAAAAGCGATGGTTGAGTGCACTTACTTTGAATACCCAGGCTATTTACCGACATGAGCGAGCGGGACTACACAGGATTGGACCCCATGCTGTACACGTGCGGTTTTCCCTGTCAACCGTTTCTCAGTAGCAAATTTCCTTGTGATCTCTTTCTTTGTCTCTCCCTCCCTCTCTCTCTCTCTTGTTCTCTGACATGTTAGTTTCAAGTGTTGAGCGATCATACTTGCTGGCACTGATTCTGATGTAAGGTATAGTAGATTGCGAAGAGGAAGCAAATTGATGATGGAGAAAGAAGCACAACCATTTTGGTCAACACTGGAAGCGGTTGACAGGAGACAGCATGCTGCGTAATCATCAATGCTCTGATGATCCTACCAGTATGATAACTAAAGAGAAGGGAGCAGTTCTTCACCTGTGAGGACACGCCCACTGATCGGCATTCTTGAAAATGTCTATGGAGTTCTGGCTGTCAAAGAAGAGGCAGGGTCTAACCCAGTGTTGAAATGTGTCTACTCAAATGGGAGAACTATATGACTCTCTTCAGTCCAAGTCAGTGTTGAGATGTTGTCGCACCGGCGCTCAGTTGTGGGCGGAAATGGCTGACCTCAGAAAGCACTACATGGTGGCCTTTGTGAAGGTCAACAGTTCCCATCTTGGAGATCCAGCATGCAGGAGAAGAATATATATTGTCCTGATCAGAAGGCCAGACCGTCATAAGTTGAATGTTATTGGTAACCCATAATCGAATTGAAGCTGGATATGTGGATACGGTCTGTCACTATCATTTCGCTTGGCAAGGGATGTGGCTTTGAACAAGCTGAAGAACCACAAGGATTTATCGCTGCATTGTGAGAACGTGTACAAGCAACTCACAGACAATGTTCCTCTTGGAATTTCAGTGCATCTCGACTCCAAGGTAACTGCAGCTGGTTTCCTTACTTCTCTATAGGATCTCTCTCTCTCTCTCTCTTTGATGGTGATGAGATTTGGACCCATAACAATTTCAGACATGTCGAACATGACAGAAAACCAGTAATTAGTAAGTAGCCATTTCAGCCACTTGCATTCTAAGGACAGAGCTGATGCTTCCAAACGATTGCCCCTACCTCCAGGCCGTCACGAAGGGGTTCAAGAAAAGGCCACGGGACATGGAGGAGTATGATCTTACAAGAAAGACATTCAGCTGCAGTTCTGAACTACTACTGTTTCTTTGTAGCTTGTCAATCTACATGCTTTAGGACATGGCATTTTATGTTTTTTTACTGAGGCCAACAAGATCCAAACCGCGATGGCTGGCTAAACATTGGACTGCCATGAAGCGCCTCAAGGCCCCAGTGCTGATTTATGTTCATTAAGTACTGGCAGCATGTTGTTCTTATTTCAGTCGTCTTGCAAAGAGGTGGACCCAAAGCAACTGAAGATTTGCAAAGAAGCTCGAACCTACTTCAGTTGCCAACGGCCACTTCATGTGGCTTGACTTCCAGATTCAACAAATAGTGAGTGTGCATCGAGGCAAAGTTCCCTAAACATCAAAATGTTTGTGCATGTGAGGCTTTGGACATTTTCACCACGGCCAAGCACCGTGGTACTTTGAACATCTCCCAACATATTGACCGCATGCCACATGGAGATGAAGAGAGAGTTCAATGCATCACTCCAAAAGCAATCCTATGGCATATGCCTAGCAAAAGACCACTTTCAGGCATGGCCAACCATGTTGACTATCTAACTGAAACATGGTCTCAAATGATACCTTGCCAGGTTTTGAGAAATTCCTCTTCATGGGATTCCCCATGCACCGACTGTGTGTCAGTCACCTCTGTGAGGAGGACATTTGGCATCATCTGAGATTGTGAGAAATGGTACAACTTAATATTCTTTGATACCTGAGATCGTGATGCTTTTTCATGTGCCAGGAATTGCATAGCCTTGCAGGGAATGCTGGAGCCTCAGTGATTTGTGAGCCCGTCCCTCTGGCCTTCTTGTCCATTCAAGGCCATGAGCGTGAGATCCTGCGCTGCTGCGTGGACATTGGCGTTCAGCGCGGTGGATGTCGGTAGGTTTTACCAACAAGCTTTGAAGAAGTCAGCATCGGGATGAAAAAAGAGAAAAGTAGAAACAATCAAAAGCTTGACACAGTGAGAGATTGAAAACACTTTGCATTTTGGCATTTGAATAATACTGTACATGTTCTCGTCAAAATTGCTCAAGCATGCTCAAGGATTCGATAGATTTAGACTCAGAGTTGAAATCAAAAAATCACAAAGTCCATATCAGAACTTGAAAGATCCAAAGTGAGTCAGTGCAACCGCCCTTGACTTAGCTTTCAGAATCCTTTGAAAGAATTTACAACATTTACCTCTGAGACTCTCTCTTTGATAGTAGTTCAATGCTTCAACGCTTTGATGCACCTGATACAGATACATCTGACTCTGATCATGAGTCTGAAACACCTGTGAAGAAAAGGCGTTTGAGACCAAAATCAGTGTCAAGTTCACAGGGCAGCTCCTCCTCGTCAGATTCTGGCAGTGGCGACAGTGATGAGGACAAAGGCGCATGTGTGAGAGCATCAGGCCTCATGCTGAGCCAGTTGGTGGCCATGAATGAGGGACAGACCGACAATGATCAATCTGTGTTTGCCAAGCAGGCAATGAATCCCGATCGAATCAAAGGTGTGCTGAAGGAAAAGTGTTGCAAAAAGAATTGCAAGAGACGCTTACACTGGAAGCTTGTTTTGAAAATGGTGACATTCTTCTGGGTGCTGCCGAAGGTTAGCCAAGATTGTGTTTTGTGGTCGATGCAGCAGCGTCATGTTCCGAATGGTGATGTGGATGAAGAATCGGATTCCAATTCAGATTCGCTGAGTGATGATCGACCACGTCACAAAATTGCTTGGTCAATAGAAGGCCTGGATTGAATCATGTCAATTCAAACACAACCAAATCAAAGTGTTCAGTGTTCAAGCTTCAGAGTTGCTTGTTCCCATCCATTTCCAACAAACTGAGCGCCACACGGCCAGGCCACCCTGTCTGCAGGCAAAGCTTTCTGAGACTTCTGGGCATCAGCCCCCTGCGGCTGGTGAGGACCCGGAACACATTCAAAGGAGTGGACTTCAGGACATTGGGTTTCTTGCCCTTAGCAAACAATATTCATGTTGAGGCTCAAAAAACATTTGATTGATTCACCGTCAGGGTTAAAGCATTCACTGCTCATAAAAGATTTCATTGATTCAAAGCCTCTACCAATTTGACTTTTGAGGTTCCACTGGCAATCGTTCTGCTGAAGCGGCCGCATCCATAAATGCATTCCTAGAGAAGACTTACTGGACAATTGGAGAGACTCTACCGCATGAGTTCCTTGTCTTCACACATACATTTCAAGACTGAAATGACAATATCCTGCCATGCGGCTCTAAGGCTTGATGTGAAGGGTGCAAAGGATTTGAGTACCACGGACGCAAGAGAAAGACTGTTGAAAGCTTTGGTAGACAGCGCTTTGGAAAGTGACCTAGCAAGGAGTGCTGCTATCAGAAGATCATGTGAAGAGCTCCCAAGGAGGTGGCTTCCACACGGAAGTTATCATGACTTGTACACTTTGTATTGTGCACATCAAGTTGTTTCAGATGAAAAGGTGGCTTCCTCAACAACTTTCTACCGTGCGCTCGCTGAATCTGGTTGGAAACGAATAATCAAGTTTTCACCGCCAAGCGCACACTCAAAGTGTACCATTTGCTTCCAGCTCAAAGCGAAAATCCAACACGCAAAGGGCATTGCAGAGCAAACGGATGCCTCGGACAAACTGCTTAGGCATCTAGCTGGGCAGTTCCAAGACCGCGCTGTGTATCACGAGTGCCGATCACGTGCAAAAACCACTGCAGACATCATTTGCCTCATTACTGACAGTATGGATAGAAGCAAATATTCTTTGCCACGTTATCACCGAGGACGAGCCCCAAAAGATGTTGCAACCGTTGACCGACCATCCCTTGAGGTCACCACAACGATGGTACATGGTGTTGGGATTTACACCTACTTGGGGGATGAAAATCAGACTGCTGGCACAAACTGGGTGCTGGAGACTATGAACAGATCCCTGCAGCATACGTCGACCTACTTCCAAAAGTCTTCCAAACCTCAACCTGCTTCCCTGCGCATATTCGCTGACAACACACCAAAGGAACCTTCGATCGAAGTTCAAATGTTTGACCGTTTGATGGTTTAAACTTTTTTGTTTTGTTTTTCCTCATCACTATTATTTTCCTACTAAGAATCTTTCAACTGAGGAAGTCAAAAACTCCTTGTTTGGGGCCTACTGCTCATCAGTTGTTTGCAGTGGCTACTATCGCACCATCAGCCATGAACATCTACCAGTTGGACACACTCACGAAGATATAGGAATCTTGGATTGAATGTGTTTGTAAGTGTGCTTGTACTGAATCATGTCCAATAATATGTTGCTGTCCATCAATGTCAATGTACCATGGGAATTTAAAAAACAATGCCTTGCCTTGCTGAGATGGCTACTTCGGATTGCTATCTCGGTTCATTCGCGAAGGGGATGAGAGCATGTCTTGCCCTTAAAGCTTGAATGCATCCCAATGCTTTAATCCCTGAAGTGCTACCCTAGGCAGTGTCCTGAAGATGTGGTACAGCCAGGATCCTAGACAGCCAACTTTGAATCCAACATGGAAAAGTAAAGATGGTAGATGTCAATGTTAGCACTCTATTTCATAATATTCTATGTGTTGTTTTGCGCCCAAGGCTTCTTATGGAGAAGGTCGCGCCTCTTTTTACAAACAAAGGCTTGGAGTTCAAGGTTGAGTATGTGACCAATGTCCGAGACTGGAGTGGGACCTTACCGAAAGTAGCCACCTTGCATGGTGCCTATCGGCGCCGAACAATAAAAGACAAAGATTTGGTACCACATTCATTTACTTTCATTGCTCGCCAGAGCACCTTGTCCTATTGAAAGTTGGGGGCTGATGGCTCAAGGATAAAGCACAAATTGTTTGTTGATTTCAATGCCTGGCCATCCAAAGATAATTCTTGATGTCTTAGGTATGACCTCATCGCTTCTCCAAGATGCTGAACAAAGACTTCCCAGCTGGTATGAGAGGACGCCCAATGACGTTTTTTGCTTGGTCAAAGCATTTGTCAGCGACAATGCTTTGTGCCAACCACCTTTACTTTGCTTACCTGGGTGTAAGATATCTGATTTCAGAGCTGCCTTGAACAAACTTGCGAAGACTGATTCTCCCTGTGCCTCGCCTTGGTGTCAGCTTCTTTCGATGCTTTGCAGCAGCTTCACTTTCGATGTACCTGCGTGATTCTCTGAGGCATTCAAGTGTCTTGCACGGAGGAACGATCTGCTACACTGGTAGAATTGGCTGAGTATTTCACAGAGAACTTGCCACAGTATGCAAGAGGTGCACACTACTTGCTTCAGCTAGCTGGTAAGGTTGCAGTCAAACGCACAAAGCCTACCAAGCTATCATGGATTTTGTCTGGACCCGTGCCTGGAATCCAGCGAGGGAACCCAGTGCTTAAAGATCCTGAACCGCACAATGTGCGCAAGCTGCAGGTGAAATTTCACCGGTACTACTAGGAGAAGTGGGAAAATGGTAAGATGCGTGATCGGCTGAACCTTGCTGAATATGTTGAAGATTGATTGTTGTGACAGGTGATTGACAGTGAAGGTATGATAAAGCATGTACTGATTGTCATGTCTTTGATCTCTTTGGCCGGTAGCCATTGTGCTTAACATCTTCTTGGGTGGACAGCTGACAGCTGCGACATGGCCGAAATGGCTGTGAAGGCCTGGTGTGACAAACCAAATTGTCATATGATGTATTCAGATTCTGACAAGCATTTGACAGAACTAACTCTGCTGAAGGAGGAAGCTGCTTGTGGCAGCGACAGCGGTCCTGAAGATGAGGGCCCCACGTTGGCGCCTTTGAAGAAGCGGTTGATCCTGGCCATGGAAGAGGCTGCTGTTGCAAACAAACCAGCCATTAAATTTTGGGATACGAGATTGCGATGTTTGTTTCACTCTTGATCCCATAGTAATCTCAATGTTTGTGCATGACCGGTTGCGAACAATCATTACATCTCATTCTCCATTTCCATTGATCCACCAGGTATCGAAAAATCTCAGCACACACATTGTCGTCTTGTAGGTGACATCTCATTGCAACATGGGAAAGTTCATCCACAACAAATTCAACAAGGACGATGGCACCAAACGTCAGTTCGCAAAGGCCCGGTGTGACAGCAAGATATTGTATTGAGTCCCAATGCACTGCACAAGAACCTAAGTGAATAAATAGTCAGCAATTCAATGACATCAATGAATTATCCAATGATCTTTTATTTTCAGGTATCAACTTGATGTTTTGCTGTGGATTTGATGGAAGGTCATGCTGGACATCTTCGCTTTGCAAGAGGTGGCTGATCGGGTGACCAGGAGATTTCCAGCCGGAACACCTCCAGTGCTTCAGCAGATCCCTGTGTCCACCCGGGCTGGGCTCTATGTGAACCCCTGGCACCTGGACATGGGGGAAGATGCTAAGTATGGACAGAACGGTAAGTGGCCGTCCAATGTGGCCATCCGGACGCACTTCCCCTCTGTGGTTCAGAGGAACTTTGAAACCGAGAGGGAACCCTTGGAGATCAAGTTTCCAGAACATTTGTTTGCCTCAGGAAAGGACCTTGAAATGTTTGCTGTGCAGTACATTGATGGACATGCAAAAGCAATCATGGTTCTGGCAGTGTTTGCCCTGCTGGCTCATTTGGATACTTGGTTGGGATTAAAGAATGTGGATTCCCAATGAATGTTTCACATGATGCTTCACACTCTTCGACCTGCCTGTGTGATTGGTGACATAATTGTTGGTTTTGAAACAACATAGGTTTTTGTACTGGGAGTTAGCCATAGCAGCCACTTGTCCTCTAAGGGGGTGACCCACGACGAGATCGTTGCTGACACGGAGATGATAGATCTCCTTGCTTCCTTGCAGTACGTGAGGGTGAACTACAATCACTTCTCTTCTCCCGAGCTGTGCATGTATGAAGCCTTGAGTTCAAGCCTGAGTTGTTCATTCGCATGTCCAAGTTGTGAGCCCTGAATTCTGCCAACTCTTTCTTGCATCCTTTCTTTGTTCCTTCTTGTCTTGTTTGAAAAGACAGTATTAAGTATTAAATATTAAGTTCTTTCCTCCCCTTCTCTCTTTCTCTGCGCCCACTGAATAGAAACTTCGATGAATAGAACCAGCTTGACACTACCAGGCATCGCGAATCGCACAGCTGAAAAGCAACGACCTGGACCATTGGAGCTCACTCTTTTCTTCAAGGCATCTTGGAATGATCATCAGGGGTAATAAGAGACTAAGTATAAGGGACATGTTGGTAGTCTCAAGGTATCATCATCCTCACTCTTGAAATCTTCATGTTTTCTTCAAGGCTTGTCATCAACAAATGTTTCTAAGTATGTGTTGTTTGGAATGACATGTCCCACCCAATGCCCGCTGCAGTCGCATGCGCTCCTTCAGGAGGCGGTGAGGGTCAAACGCCTGAACGTGAAGAGAGCTGCTACGCGAGATCTTCTCTCCAATGCCATTGCAGACTACAATAGAGGAACGCAGCTCAAGGCTGGCTATTCTTCTTGCAGTCAGCTGTCAACTTCTATATAGTTAAATGTTTTCTTTGAGAATGTCAATAATTCAACGATGATTCAACAATGATGATGTCACCCCCTTTGATCTTCACCGGTGCCCATGTTCCTGCAAAGGCTTTCAAGATCAAAGAGGATCTCAAGAAGATGATCTATGGAGTTCTCAGGTGCCCAAGCGAATTCCTCGATCTCTTGAAATCGGCTGGGGATCTTTACAAGTGGGAGCATGGAGGTGGGAAAGCAGAATTACAATGTTTGAAAACAATTAATAAACACTCACATTGAACATAATAAGTAGAGTTTGATTTAAAGATAAATCAAAGGTTTGCCACTGTTGGTGATATTAAGATGCCTTCATTTGACTACTTATACCCTGTCAGCCTGGACTTTGGAGAGCCTGGTGGATGACTACTACGTCCCTGGAAGCTGCCTTTGTGCCCAATCTGTTGTGGACGACTGGTGGCGCAACATCAAGGCCTTGGCTAAAGCAGTCCCGCTTGTGCTTAATCAATGTGATGGTGTTGGGATATTGTTGAATGTGTTCAAAATCCATCATACTGCTTTAAATGGTAGCCTTTTATCGTATGCTGATCACTGGGGAAATCCATGACACGTCATGACACCCTTGGCAGACTGTCACAGCTCCTGCTACGATCCTCTGGGCGAACCGAGTGTTTGGAGACTTTGCCAAGAAAGCTCCACCAAAGTGCCCTCAGAAGCAGAAGGAGATATGGGAATAAAAAACTTTGTTTGTGTCCAATCATTGCAAACCAAAATGGATCATAATAATCAGTTATGGTTCAACCAATACTAATCATCCATATGTTCCACGTGAACCAATACATAATAGTCAATGTTTGACCTTAATCCAAAAAAAACATGGGATGCTCCATGAGATCTGAAAAAAGCTATGGTGTTTCACTTGGGACCTGGAAAACCCTGAGAAACTTGCCCAAAGAGATGTGGCAGCGATGCGTGACCTTATGGAGGTTTGCTGCTTGTGGATTGGCATCAAGGAGAAGATCAGACTGCACGTGGGAGATTCTGCCTTTGACCAGCTGGACGAAATGTTCATGTGCGGGAGCCTTTCCCTTCTTTATGTGCAGTTCGTGGCTTTCCCCTGTTCAAGATTAGAGGGCCCTACCCATCATGAATCCATCTCCTCAAAGAAAATAAGATTCTAGTCAGCATCATCAACTGATCCCATTGTCCACAAGATTTAAATTTGGCAGCAAGCAGTGAAACCTGTATAACATTCCGTCCGGCGCCAAACCGTGTACAACATTCCATCCGCAATCAACACCGTGTACAACACTCCGTCCAGGACCAAACCGTGTACTACATTCCATCCAGCATCAAAACCGTGTACAAATCTAAGTTAGATTTCAGCCATTGATTGTACATCCTTTTTTTTTTTGAGTGTACTCCCAGTTGATAAAAAAATTGGAGCGACATAATCTAGATCTTGAATATATTTGAGAATTGTGTCTCACAGATTCCAAAGTACAGCCCTGATACAGTCAAAAAAAATAGGGATGCACAAATTGGCTGGGGTTTCCATCTTCAAATTATACATGGTTTTAAAGTCAAACCCCGTGCTCAGAATACATGATATTTATAAAAAGGCGACACATCATTCCGTCCGCCATCTTGAGACCGGACATCCAACTCCGTCCGCCCTGGCTACATGCGACATCCAATTCCGTCCGCCCATCCCCATCTGAGGACATTGGACCCAGAACTGCGTGCACATGCAAAGGCCTCAGAGCCCAAGTGGGAGTGGGAGAAGCTCTCTTTTGTTTTGGAGAAGAAGGGAGAGGTTCAGGATGAAGAGATCACAAAGGCACAGAAGCGAATCAACTCAGCTTTGCAGAGCAGCCTGCAAGCTGGGTTTGCTCTCTTCCAAACCAATTTGGAGAATGACCAGCTTCAGCACCAGCGCTACTTGCAAACATCTAGCGGCGATGAAGCTAAAGCTCGTGCTGCTGTTGTTTCAAGCCTGGAGGACTGCATTTACTTGTTTTGAAAATCATCATAACATGTTAAACAGACTCAGACTAATGAATAAATGAAAAGTTAACTTAGAGTCGATGCTTATACTTATTATACTTATACTTCATCAGCAAAAAACCCTGATAGAAAATGCACAACGTGGCATGGAAGCTTGTGAACCAAGTGATGACCGACAATTGCCCTACATGGTGCATAGCGCTCCAGAACAAGAAGATGGCTGTCTCGAGTCACCTTGATCTTTGCTTAACAACCAGTATTGTTTAGTTTTTGATTCCGAACATGATGTGATGATTTTAACTTTTGATGCTTCTAGAAAGTTCCAACCAAGCATGACCAGGTCCTGATGACACAATAGACACGACTGGTGTTATGGAAGCACGGCTGCAACCATGGATGGCAGAGTGCTTGGCTGGCTTCAGTGGTGGGATGCGCCGGGTGGACAATGAGTGCATCATTGGGATCTTCACCTTGACCACCCAGGGTGTTCTCTCAGCGGACAAACTGCACTTTGCTTTGCAGCAGTTGACTACGCTCAGCCATGCCCACCCAAAGACCTTCATTGGTTTGGTTGTGATGCCGAACCGTGCTGGCGATTTGAGGACAAATGGTTGCAAGCCGACAGCCTAGTTGTTCATCATCAGCCTAGTTGATCATCATCAGCCTAAGCCTAGTTGTTCATCAGCCTAGTTTCCAATACCTGTCTGACTGACTTGTCTTACAACCAATCCAGCTTGAACCCATTTGAACCCCCTGATATGGTCATGCCATTCTCAGCCCAGGTCAGAAGTGAAAACTGAGGACTCTGGCAACGAAATGGATGAAGAGGCGACGGCACCCAATGGAGGCCAGACCTTGCACGGTGAGTAGTTCATTTAACCCCTTGGGTCTTTTATGGTGCTCAAAAACTATCCATGAAAGGTGATGATGAGATGTTCGAAGAAGACGACGAAGATGACTCCAAGGATACCATGTCCAACACAATCCTCCGAGACTTCAACTACAAGCTTCGGTGCATGCTGATGGAGAGAAGCCGCAAGCTGAATGAAACTCGGATTGACAACGTCACATAATAAATCATAAGAGAGAGAGAGAGAGATCAGAAAGTCAGTCATAATAAGCATCAATAACTTTGTCAGTCAAAATCACTTCAAACATGAACTTAAACCCAGGGAACTCTTCTGCAAAGTTGTTTTTCAATGCATTCTTCTCTCACTCTGGCCCAGGTCAAGTCGGCAATGGCATCATTCGAACCCAGCTCAGTGTATGGCAGCAGAGTCGCATGGCAAGAGCTTGTCCTGGTGACAGCGCAGGATAAAGCGAACATCTTCCACAAAACCCCGTTGTGGCGCCAGGGATTGGTCACCGACATCGTGATGCTTCCGCGATCTGAAATGGTCAAACCACCAAAGGGGGACAAGTATGGATCTGATGGGAGGTTCACACGCGTTCAAGAAATGAAGCAGGCCCATGGAGTTGACTCAACATGTACATCAATGTTAATATTAAGTTAATGAGTTGTAGTGCAGTAATCATACTTGTAAATTGCTGACTAAATGACACATAACTTCAATCATTTGGTAGTTTTGCTGACTTGTCTCCCTGCTCCAGTTCTGTGGTGGCACTTCCTTCATCTCCAAAGTGGTCGAATCTTTGCAACCGACTGCCGAAGTTCCTACAATCCTTTTGGATCTGTTTGGCTTTGACGGATGGCCAGGATGCTACGTGCTGGCTCAGTCGGCTCGAGGATCGCGTTGAAAGCCATGGGTAGCTTTACAATTCAGAACTCATCAATATTAATTACACATAGTAACAGTAGTGTATTACTTTCAAGATTGGTTATTGAACATGTTGATTCTGACATTTAGACATAGCGACAAGAAACTAAATCCAAACCCTGAGGAAGGAAGATGGCTTGCGCCACCATTTGCCATGCCAAGTCTGAAGCAGGCTTTGTCAGCGGCATGCTTTCAACCAAGCTGTTTGGCATGGCACGCAAGGCCGAATACAAGATTGCTGGATTTCCTGACTTCTCGGCTGCATTGACAAACTTGAAGCAGTTTGAGAGATCTCCCCAGCCGACCTATGAAGTCAGTGTCCCAACCGGAAATGGTGCCCTGGTGATCAAAGAGTCATTGATCCAGTTCTGGATGACAAAGCACCCAGAGTTTGCCGACCAGATGAAGGACTTGATTGAAAGGCACAATGCTGCGTTCAACACGGAAGGGTTGAAACTTGGAGGCGAATGTGAAGCTTCTGAACAGGAGGAGGAAGGACCACCTACCAAGAAGTTGTGCCTCTCGACCACGACATCGCTGGCAAAACTGGACGAGAAATGTCCAGAAAGGACCACGGTTTTCAAAACATTTCAATAGTTTTAAGTAGTGGTTAGATTTTTTTTAGTTTGTAAGTGACATTCTGGTGGCCAAACAGGATCACCTTGAATGCTGGCAGCTTTTCCATTCATTTGGATGAAGGAGAAGGGCAAGTATGGTTGGGATGCAGCACGGCACCATATACAGTTCCAGAATCAACAGAGTTGTTTGGATTCGGCAGGGGTGAGTTCGTGAAAGGAAGCGAGGCTCAGGATGTCATGACAGCCGATGGACGCTGGCTTCGTTACTTCATGGAGTCCAATGGTGCCCTGATCATCTTGGAAAAGCAGCGGAAAACCCCAGACCATCTTGAAAGTGCGGCCTTTTTCAACAAGGTTCTCTCTGTGCAAAGCGTAGGATGTTTTGTAAGTATTTGCAAGTTATCATCATTATAAATTATTGTAATTATTCAATGTTGAAGTTTTATTGGAAATAATTATATAATATGTTGTAGCAAACCTTCACCAGGTGATGACGGTCAACAACGTACTGAAGAGTTTGGAAGACGCTGGAGAAGTTGGAGTTCAGCTCGCAGAACATCAGCTTAGCAAGGACAACGTGGGCAACTTTACCGTGAAGCCGCTGGACAACGTTTGCTTCACACTGGACGCCGTGAAGCCAAAGAAGAAGAAAAGCAAGGCAAGGCATTTTAACTAACTAAGTTACTTCTACACAGTTGGAACTGGTTCAAACGACAGTTGGAACTTAGCATCGGAGAATCACTATCAAATCATCATTCTTTTCCCTGACCTGACAGACCGCCAATCCTTTAACATTTGGTGCAAAGCTTGACTTGGCAAAGCTCAGAATTTCGGCCAACGTGGTAATCATTTGGCGGATGAGGCGACGGTGGAATAGTGCTGCTGACAAGTGGAACTGATGTCTTGCATGTGCACCCTTTTTCACTCATTTTGTTCACCGAGTGCATCCGAGTAAATAGATCATAATATGGAATTACTTCAGAACATTATATATTATCATATATATCCTGGCTGCCAGGATGGAGTCTCTACTTTGGACATTCTTTGGACATCTTTTGACTTGACAATTGACTAACTGCCTAACGTAGTATGGTCTTAGATGGTTGGTATTAAGTTGGTATCCAGCTCAACTTGTGAACTACCTTGCATTTTATCCATGTTGAACAGCAAGTGAAGCTTCCATCCCAAACTCTCCCTCATGTCCTGCAGGTTGCACATGGAGAGCAGCAATGGCAAAGTGACCACACAGCTTGTGCCTATCAGGCCATGCGCTGCTACAGCAGGAAGCGTTTCTTTGAAGCCCGACGAGGTTTTGCAATTTCTTTAAAGCTGAAAGCTGACTCGGATTCTGGTGATATGCCTCCCAATGCACTTGTCAATTTAAACCAGTGACACTTAAATTTCAGTCATGAAACCATCGTAGCAGGATTCCGATAGATCAGCAAAGTCATTTTGGGGCAGATACGTGCTCAGCCAGCCCAGCAGCACTTGAACACCTGGACCCTAAAGACTTTCTCTGGGGAATCAAAGGTCATCGCTTTCTCAGTTTAACAATTCAATGCCACATCATGATTGCGCCTTGTGCTGCCAATCCTTTCCTTTCAGCGCTGACCTTTGACGGGGTGGAGAGGTCGAACCAGTCCAGGTGAGGGCTGCAATGGCAAATTTCTGAAGATTATGTCATGAGGAGAATGGAAAAAAAGTATTGTCCTTCTGAGCCCTTGGAATGATCATTGAAGTAACTTGTAACTTGATGTCATTGCATGAGCTTCTCCTGTCTCTTTTGAATTGTACTGAAAAGCTGCTCTCTTGCTGGTATGATATCAACCTTGAAACGTATATACCTTTGATACCTTGATACCTGCTCTCTACCTTGAAACGTATATACCTCTTGATACCTTGAAACGTTTATATACCTTAACCTCTTTCCTCATCCCTGGACCTCCTCTGCATATCGGTTCAGAAGGTTTCAAAGGTAGGCACACTGGGGCTCCAAGCAGTGGCTATGTCGTCGGAGTCATGGAGAGGCCTGACAGGCAATGTGCTTCAACGCCCTACCTTTAACATGGCTGATTATGCCTGCATGGTTGATGGCAGCACTAGTCGGGCAAAAGCACCTCCTCCGACACGGTCTACAACCACTACAGCTCCAGTCTCAACTTCAGGACACAACATAATAACATTATGCTCAATCAGCTCTTAGTCATTGTCATAGTCTCTCACACTCTTCTGCTGTGATCAGGATCGAGAGGTCTTATGCAGCGCTGCGATTTGGAGTCTTCTGGGGCTTCATCTGCCGAGCATGTCGTGAAGTCAGATGATGATGGAAGCAATGATGATGATTCTGAACCTAAGACCTCCAAACGCCCTGCAGCCAGAGAGAAGAAGAAAGCAAAGAAAAAGAAGGATGATGATGGAGATCTGACTCAGCTAGGAGCATGCAAAGGAAACAGAGATGATGAAAATGATGAGGATGAGCCTTCCAAACCTGCCACAAAAAAAGAGTCCAGGAAGAAACAGAAAGAAACTGAAGGGAAGAAACAGAAGAAGACAAAGAAAGAATCTACCAAGGGGAAAAAATCCAAGACCAAAGGAGGCAAGAAACGTGAGATGACACAAACTATCTCTGACTCAGGATCCTCGTCAGGTTCTGAGGCTGAAAGCGAAAAGGTTTCTGAGGCAATGCTACGAGAGGCTATGGGTCGTGCACAAACAGCAGAGGAGAATGCTGTGGGTAAACACAAGAACATCAAGGTGGGGGTGATGGTGTGGTTTTGGTTTCCTCATTGTCTTCATTAAAACAGCTTTAGTCAAATGTGACATGTCATGCCAAACCTGATGCAATCTGACATGTCATGATAGTTCAATGACTTGATGGGTTCTGACATCATGTGTCAACTTGGCAGGTGCACTTTGCCAACGCCGACATTGCACCGACAACCAGCGAGATGAACGCCGAGACCAAGAAGATCGACGCTGAGGACTGCTTTGGGCTGATGGTGTCGATGCTGGGGTGTGTGTGTATGGTGGTTAATCTCTTTCTCTCTCTCTCTCTCTCTCTCTTTATGTCTCTCTGTAGGTTATGATGTTTGATCTCCATCAATCTACTACTTGTTCTCTTTCTCTCTCTCAAAGTAGATGGACAGGTGTAAAACAAGTTCATCCTCAATTCCTGTAGCAGCTGGACTCAAGCACAGCAGCAGCAGCCGAACCAAAGCGCCATCATGTTGGGGTACTGGATGTGGGCTTGGGTCCCAGCCAGCCAGTCAATGGCAACGGATCCAACTTCTATGGCTTTTGTGCCACCCGAAGGAGGCATCCCAGTTCCGACTGAGCCCAGCCCAACAGTTCCAGGTGCCACGCCAAGCACAGACCCAACCATGGAAGCCCAACACCACATGAGCGGCATCTCAGCTGATGCAGCCCAAAACAACATGGGCACCATGGATGGCATGGCAGCAATGGGGCCAGCCCAAAACAACATGGGCAACATGGGTGGCATGGACACAGGTGCAGCCCAAAACAACATGGGCAACATGGGTGGCATGGACACAGGTGCAGCCCAAAACAACATGGGCAACATGGGTGGCATGGACACAGGTGCAGCCCAAAGCAACATGGGCGGCAACATGGGCGGCAAGATGGGCAGCAATGCAGCCCAAAGCAACATGGGCGGCAACATGGGCGGCAAGATGGGCAGCAATGCAGCCCAAAGCAACATGGGCACCATGGATGGCATGGCAGCAATGGGGCCAGCCCAACACAACTTACCAATGGGTGGCATGGCAATGGATGCAGCCCAATTCAACAAGGGCAACATGGGTGGCATGGACACAGGTGCAGCCCAAAGCAACACGGGCGGCATGGCGCCAGATGCAGCCCAAAGCAACATGGGCGGCAACATGGGCGGCATCATGGGCAGCAACATGGGCGGCAACATGGGCGGCAACATGGGCAGCAATGCAGCCCAAAGCAACATGGGCAACATGGATGGCATGGCAATGGGTGCAGTGCCAGGCAACATCTTCGTTCCAGCGATGCCAACTTCAAAGGCGGGCCCTACACCACCGCCATATCCACCACCTCCGCAACCAAGCCCTGAACCAGAACCAGAGGTGAAGCCAATCCGAGCAAAAGCAATGCCTCCTTCCGGGCCTCCTCCCAGAAAAGCAAAGCTGGTGATGCCAAAACCTCCATGCATGGCGCCACCACCTCAGTATGGCCCTGTTCGTGTGCCACCTCGCTATGAAACTATCCTTGTGGACGAGGATGAGCCTGAGACGACCCGGGCAACATGGTCCAGACGAGGCATGGATGAGAAGCCATATTGCAAGCCAACTCCGAAGGCCAGATCTCCTCCAAAGAGCGACAACGATGACAAGGCAGACCACGATGACAAGGCCGACAGCTTGTCAACAGGTGATGATGACAAGGACCATGACTACTACAAGGCCTCTCGAAAGAACCAGGGGTGGGGATGGACACGGACTCAAAAACACACAAGTTTTGCAGAGTCTGAAAGTCGATGGGGCCAAGGCAAGTGGTCGGGTAGTGATGATGGTCGCGACAGTGGAGATTACTACTACTCGAAGTGGTAGGAGGTGTGCTGCAGCTCCGCTTGTGCTTAGCTTAGCTTTTGCCTGTGCATCATCAAAAAGAGATGCATTTTTTTCCAAATGGCCAACAGTTTTAGCTGCAGGGCCACGGTCCTATCTTGTCAAGCTGTGCTATCAGAGATGCTCCCTTTGTTGACAGTACCAGCCTCAGAGTATAAAGCATAAACCTTAAACATGTTTTTTCCAGTGGGCCCATCCATGCACTGGCGACAACCGGCCTCTTTGCGCTCTGCAAGGTAGACAATGACAGAAGCTCAATGTTCTGCCTCAAACGCTTTCAGTGCTGCGAGAAAAAAGAGCGTGATGTCTTCCTTGCAGTGACTTCCTCTTCTATCTTATTGGATCATCTTCTATGTCTTTGCATCCTCTTGCTATCTTTTTGCATCCTTTGCCTATCTTTCTGCATTCTCCTGTAACACCTTGTATCCCTTGACTTGTATGGCCTTTAGTCACCTTGAGCCACCTTGCACTGCCTGTAATTACATTGTCATCTTTGATGCTGATCTGGGTCCCCTGCAGGATTGCGAGAAGAGTGCGGAAACCATGGAGCCTGGCAACATCAACGCCGCCGGTTTGCAGGCCAATGCTGGTGAACCATCGGTAAACCCAAGTCTTTGAGTCAGAACCATCATAATATGAACATGCTTCATGTTATTTAACATGTAGTTCCATCATTAACTCATGATCATAATATGTTGTGATTTCAGCAACCTGATTTGACATGGATTCACCATGATTCATTTGAAATAGCCCCTGCTCAGCTCATTCTGTCAGGATTGCGATGAAGTTGGACAGGAAGCTCGGGACAAGGCGCCTCTGACTTCCAGTGAATCATTGATCGCCATGAAGCGGAGTGTGAACATAGACGTTCAACATCATGCTAATGATGTTGAACGCCTATGTTCACACTCAAGGACATGCCTCAGAAAACTTCTGTCATACCAGGACTGCAAATCTCTTCTGGATTCGATCGGCTTCAAGGACACCATGGGGAATGCATGCTGAGTAAGAGATTTGTCAATGGTACTATTTAAGACTGAACCTGACTAATAATAATCACTATAATAGATAACGGAAGATAATATGATATTGAACGATAAGATAATGAATCAATCATGGAACGAGGGAAAACGCTCACCTGTTAACTTTCTCAGTGCATCAGTCAGTCTCATCTTGTTTGTCCATGTGATTCAATCTCAATTCCTTGCCCTGCAGGATCCCGTGGTCAAAGAGAGGTTGGATCACGATGACAAGGAGGTGAAGGACCATAACAATCATTTTAATTCATTTCCTTTTTCTCTCTTTGATGCTCAGAAACCTTTAGGTTTAGGTCTCCAACCAGTTTGTTGAAAGGACATTGGAACGGCTTCCTCATTCGATTCTCCTTTGTTCGATTCTCCTGTGTTTGATTCTCCTATGCCTGGTGTACCAGTGCTGGCCTCAGGTGCTCTGATGATTCTCATCATTGCTTCCTCTTTGAATTGTAGTTCTCCTCTTGTCCTTAGGCTATGGAAGCACCCAGTTTTGGACCTTGGAACAGTCTTCCTCACTCTCCTGAAGTTTCTTGCTTGATCTTAGTGTTTGATATCTCTTGATGTGGATTTCCCCTAGTTATTCTCAGGTTCGAATCACTCTCATGTCAGGTTTCGCCGCCTCCTGCTGTGGTACTGAGTGATGATGACAATGAAATGCCACTTCCCTAGTTTTCTGCAAACTTGGTATCAATCTCACACTCTATGTTTGTGATTGGTCTCTCCTTGTTTGTTCCATAGCTCTCTTCCTGTGATAATCATTGAGGCCTACTACGCAGAACACAGGCCGCCGAACAGCAGCAAAAAGCAAGGCAGCACCCAAAGCAGCAGCAAAGAGATCTCCTACAGTCAAAGCCAAGAGCTGCGCAAAGGCGAAAGGCAAACCTAAGGCAACAGCCAAGGCCAAGAATAAATCAGCAGAGAAGGCAAAACCCAAGGCCAAGAGTAAAGCAGCGAAAGCAAAGTGTATGGCAAAAAGCAAAGCAAAGAGCAAGGCAAAGAGCAAGGCAAAAAGCAAGGAAAAGGGCCTGAAGATGGATGCGAACAACGTCTACTCGCGAGAATACCATCGCCAGATCAGACTTGGCATGAGCCCTAAGAAGGCAGGCAGTGCGCTGAGAGTTTTGACTTAAATCATCTTGCGCCAGATTCCTTCCTAATCCTTTTTTATCATACTTGAATCTTAATCTTTTCTCCATGGACATTTTTTCTCTGCTTTGCATCTTTCTACTTGATCAGGCTGCCGCTGAAGCTCGAAGGGCAGTGGTCTACTCCAAATCTTCAGACCCTGCTGGAGAATGCTGCTGGATCTAATGGATTCTCAGCCTCTGACTTGCGAAGTGCCACGGGGATTCGGCATTTGAGAGAAAAAAGGAAACAGCGGCCGCCAGCTTGTGTCACTCTCACACTCTCTCACTCTCTCACTCTCTCACTCTCTCACTCTCTTCTCTCACTCTCTCGCTCTCTCACTCTCTCACTCTCTCACTCTTCCACTTCAATCCTTGGCCATTATATTCTGAGTTCTGGTTGCTGTTGGGCAAAGTTCTGGTTACCATGGTCCCCCCTTATAAATAGATATTTGTATTGAGATTTAAATGTAAGTAACTGTAAAAAATGATTACGTGTGTATATTTCTACAAATATGAATATAAATATATCAATAAAAATACATCAATAAATATATCAATCAATGTATATGAATATATTTATTTATGTGCATGCATTGTAAAAACCTGACCTGACGTGATTGCACAATCCTCGCGACCGCGCATCCTTTTTTGCAGGTTCCCTGCACTTGGTGGAAGTCAGTGGTGCCTTGACCGCGCTGATTTCCACGATGTAACTGACACCATGACTGGCTATAGGAACCATATTTGTGAGCCAGTAAATGGCTGCCCAGGATTGATAAACCCCTGGTTAATAGGGGGTATCCCCTAAAAGCTTTGGTTTTCCCATTAGAATGGTAACCCCCCCAATCAATCAACCTAGGGTTTATTAATCCTGGGTAGCCATTAGTTACCTATAGATTTCTTCCCTGCTTGGCTGGGGCAGGGTGACCTGAGATGGAGAGAGAGGATATTGATAGCACCAACTGACATACAAGTGACACATAGTCCATGATGATGAACTGTGGTTGGCTGCTGATTTACATGACAGAGAACTGAGGTTTGAATTTTCCGTCATCAATCATTATAGAGAGAGCTAGCTGGTTTGTTGTCAAGAATTGTGTCTGTTTGCTTTCTGGTAAATGCTATTTGATGGTAAAAAACATGTAGTCTTGATGATTTTGCGCGGAATCCAACCATGTAGCATTCAGTTTTCCAAAGTTGCCCACAGCTTTCCAACCATTTCCATTAATATGTGTTTCCCCCAGTTTTTCGCGGTAAAAAAGGCGTTCAACTACTGGCCTCTCATCAGTCAACCTGACAGCTGGGGATGATCATCCAGCTTACAGTAGTCAAATTGGGAATCACAAGACAGCACCTGTGGTCAATTGGCCGTCGTTTCCGGCATTCTCAGCCGGACACAGACCATCGATTAAACACCAAAATCTGCACCACTCAAGATTTTTCGAACTTATTGACCACAGTTCCCTATGGACTACTGTAACACCAAGTATCATAATGTTATATATTTATTGTTGCAACTGGTGGATTTTCACAGTCAACTGACACCACCATCAACTAAAAGGATCCCTGAACTTTCCAATCCCAGTTCTACTACTCAGTTCAGCACGGTTGTTCAGCATCAATGGTTTTCCCCTTGAATTTTCCCATGCTCCGTGGCTCACTCCAAGGCGGTAAAAACGGAAGATCTCATCAGAGCTCCCCGGAGCTGTCCATGAAACCGCAGCCTGACAACGGAGCAGGCGGGTCCCAGAGAGGTGCTTGGCACTGCGATACTGGAGATCCAGCTGTTGAACCAGCCATTGGGAAAGCAGCAGCTTGTGGTAGCACTGGAGGTGGTTCACAATCTACAGCAGCATATGTTGTTCGTGACTATGGCAATACTGTTGAAGGGCAATGCTGCGGCTGTAGTTGTAGTATGGCAGTTTGATCAGCATGGTTCTTTTGTTTCGCCGAAGTTGGGTGGTTTGATTGTTTGGGGTCAAGTGGAAGAACGTGGGTTTCTGTTTTGAAGACCGAACAGAACTATTACTTGAGCGCATTTGGTTGGAAAACCGTCGCGTCTAATTTTGGTGTGTCTCCAAGGTCACAAGCTAGCACGCCAGATTGCATGATGATGATGATGATGATGATGATGATGATGATGATGATGATGATGATGATAATGGATTCCAGTTACAACCAAGTCCCTAAGACTGTCTTTCAACTGTCAGGATCGACATATTCAGACTTGCAAACCCAGTCACTTCAGTTTCCGACGGGCCAGTTTGATTTCTAATGCAGGATCGAATAAGCCCAAAACAAGATGGTCAGATGTGTCAACCTTGGGCATTCACTTGTGTCACCCTTCCCACTGTCCAGTGAAAACCAAAAGATCACCCGCACACATGACGACATAATTTTCGCACACATGTCGACATAAGATGACATAAGTCCGATGCATTTCACCAACATGGCCATGTCGACTGTGGGTCATGTCACAGGTCATTGGAGCTTGGATGATTGGAGCGCCAAGGGCGGTTGGCACAGCAGAAACGATCGGCAGAGCTGGGCGGAGCAGGCCCCCCGTGTCACTGGTTGTTAAGATGAGGTCATGACGCGAAGCCTGCGGTCATTGGGTTGTTGGGTCATTGCGATGTTTTTCGTCATTGCTGTCAACTGCTGTTACACCCCTCGGTTTTTGAAGTTGTTTACCTTATTGCTGGTTTCTAGGAGGTTCCAGATTTCTTTGATCAATTGGGAAATCCTGTGGTGGTAGAAGCGATCACTAAACGGGAAGAAACTACGTGAAACTGCACTTGTAAACATACCTTGCATAAGCTTATTTTCATGCTCAAAATGCCAGGGAAAAGATACTACCCGATGCTGCTGTAGGAGGGTCGGACTCTGCCCGTCTATTCATTCATGATCATTGATTTAGGCGACATTTTGTAAAGTAAAATGAGAAAACGAGATGTGCCAGCGAATGGATTTCGTGCAAATATGTTCAAATTGCCTTTGATAAGTGGCTGTGCCTCTTGAAACGACGCACCTTGCATGCGACAACCTGCAACAAATTTTAATGGCTCGTAGACAGCCGAGACAGCTGCGAATCGTGAGGGCAGACTAGCTTAGGTTTATGTAGGTTTGCTGTGTAGTGAAATGTTGTGTTTTGCCATCAAGCCAGCAATTCAATAGTTCTCCTTGATCCTGTAGATGTCCAACTGTGTTTCCATGGATAACTTCAAACTCATGATACATGATGCATGAATTACTTTTCAGTAAAGAATTACTGTTCAGTTTATGCTCATAATTTCAAGCGGGTACCAAGAACAAACCAGCAGTGACCAATGAGTAGCCGTTTGCTACCACTGGCTAACCACTTATTTCCAACATCTACTCATTTATTATCAATATTGTTCGCACTTGATTGCCAAAAACGTATTAATGATGAAGAACTCAAGAACTATACTTAATAAATACTAATTGACCACTATGATTTCATGACAAGTAACATGAATCAGAAAGACATTAGCAACAACCAAGCATTGATTACCACTGATATCCAATGACAGTCACGATTTACGAAACAACAATATACAATTAACCAGTACCAAGAATTAGCCAATAGTTGAGGCATTCGTTGCCAATGACCCAATGACCATTAAAATTGGCAACAATTCATTCTCCAACAACTGACATTTGATGCAAATCAACCAGATCTAATATGGGGTCGGCTGGTATAGCATCGCTACAGGTCCTGTGGGAGGGCGCAGTCGAAAAAAGCAATGGCTACAAGCTTTGATTACCAATGATCCAACCCTGTTGCCGCAGATGGAAAGTGAAGAATTTCCAGTACCTACCATTATAAAAACCACCAGTTCTCCAGTACCAATCATTTTTCATTACTGAAGTCTAAAGTGCCATTTTTCCAGTCCCTACTTGGATGTGCACCTCCACTTTGAAAGTGGTCACTAACCATGGTTTCTAGGGGTTATAAGCTACATTATTGGCTTTTAACCGTGGTTATTGCCCTAGCTGCACATCCCCATGATGGCCTGTCACCAGTCGCCCTCGCAGATGGAGAGTGAAGAGTCTCCAGCAGCCGCCCCGAAAGGCGGGAGGTGAAGGAGATGGGGTGGATGAAGACTTACTGGTTGGTGAATGGTGGGTGAATGGTGGGTGAATGGTGGGTGAATGGTGGGTGAATGGTTGCTTAGTGGTTAGTTAATGGTTGGTGAATGGTTGCTAAGTGGTTGGTGAATGGTTGGTGAATGGTTGAATTAGTGGTGATAATGGTGATAGTGGTCCAATGGTCAAGTCCATTGGTGATAGGGGTTACTTGATTTTTGACTGATTGGTGAAGTTATGAGTGGTTGGATGTTTTTTTTTTGTAAGTACCAGGGTTATTTGTTAGTGGTTGGTTTATGATGCTAAATTGACAGTTTTTTGACAAATGATTATATAATCTTGTTAACTATTGTTCATACTTGGTGATTGATACTGACAAATCGTGATGGTGAATCTAGTGGTAGATCCAGCAGTTAATACGCTATACGCTACTTCCGTGTAGCCAGCTCAATAGCTGGCGTTTGGCCATCAAACATGTGGGGGTTGGGGGGCTATGAATTGATATGAATCCAGCATTGACAAGAATGGGCGCCGCCGATCAATGATGTTTGGTTAATGTTGATAGTAGTTTTTATGATGACGAGCAATGAATGAGAGGAACCCCCGCACACACTGGTTGAGCAAGGAGTTTAGGATTTTGCGGGTGCCAGGTCAAACATAGCGGGTTTGGGAATCGCTAGATTTCTATTATTGGTTGCTTTCGATGAAAGTGCTGCATAATATGGTTGGCACGCTGGTTAATACGGGTGAATCAGCTGGTTAGCACTGCCGATTGAGTAGTTTTTTCCTGAGTGATTGATGACCGTGGTAGTTCATTTGCCGTGAGTTTGAATGTGGATCATAGGGGCGACTGATTACTTGCCTATGCGATCCGCTTGCATTCGAAAGGTACGAAGAAGAAGCAAAATAAAATTGCTGGAGGGTTTTATGAGTCATGTAAGTCATGTACGCCAGATACAGCAAAATATGAATTCATGTGAGTGAGTCATTTGGCCTATTTGATTCCTACACCGGATTTTGACTAAATTGCGAATCATTCACCCACTATGTAACGGTAACATATATATCCAGCATTTATTTTGGGTTGTAAGATTGGGAAACCGCATGATGCCTTGCTCAGCTCCCAAAAGAAGTCCAATGTTCATTCCCCATTTTGCCACGGCGCCGTCGTTCTTATACTAGGTAGCATTGACAGCATGTGGCACCCTACTCCAATCCGGCAGTAGGCTGCATTGGGATGCATAGGGGATCATAGGGGATCGTAGCTGTGATTCAACCGTACTTGCTGTTTGACATCATGATTATCATTCAAGCCAACCATCAACCACAAGTAGGTAACTATGGTAGCTTGATTGCTTATGAATAGGAAAACCCACCATCAACAATGAGACGGTCAGAAAAGGTGGATTGCTTTGCGCTTGCTGGGGCAATCTTGGCCCTGGTGCTTGATATTCATTTTTTTGACATAACCATTGATGAATGTATATGATGTAGTTTTTTTGAATTATATTCTACACTATAGTTGGCTGTTCTTGTGATATGGATTATTGTATATAATTGTGGGATTCACCAACCCAGCTCAACATTTCCTTGTTTGAGATTGCACTCAATCTCGGGTTGATCAGAAGCCGGGCAAGCAATCAAAGATTGGTGAACATTGGTACCAGGGTGCACCAGTCCTGGGCATTGCAACCATCAACCGCTTGATAGCAGCCAATGGTTCATCGCTGGGAGGCGACGTCGCAGACGAGGGCTTTGATCCAGAGTAGCTTTGCCCAAGCAAAAGGGGTCGGAGCATGTCGGAGCCGTTTATTCGTCAGACCAAGCAGACTCATGAGCAATAACGTCTATTCAATCATAGGTTTAGGATTGCCAATGCAGTGGTTGAGGACGATTATGGATGGTTAGCGATAGTGAGTGATGGTAGGTCATGGTTATTTGCCGATGGTTCGAGTTGTTAAATAACGGTTCATGTTGTTAGCAATGCGTGTGAGTGATATGGGATAGCAAGCCATCCAGCCCTTAAGTGCTGCCCCCTGGGCAACCCAGGGAAGCCACTTGGAGCAGGCAAGTTGTCAACACATATTTCCGTGATCCGTAAAGGGTCGTCATACCTAGCTGGAGCTAATTCCAGGGTCTTTTGAAGAAGATCTCTCAACATGGCCACGGCTGGTACCTTGGGCAACTCCAATGTCACGGCTGGCACCTGATTTCGCGGCTCTTTTAAAAGCTTTCGTTTCAAAAGGAACTGCTGCGATCGGTTCATTGGTTCATTGGACGTCTCCGATCCCAGGCACTTCCTGGGCGAATGGTTGGATAACTTGGGCCACAAGATCGTGGTGAGTAATGCCTCTCAGCGCGCGAGCCAGTGGCGCTCTCGCCGCGGCGGCCGTGCCTCGGAGCAGTTGGGGAGGTCGGGCAGTTGAGGTTTCCAAGGTGATGACTGGTGAATGAATAGCATTAATTCAGCATAATATCATCATTCACTATGATAGCAAATGAACATTCATTCACCATGTCATCAGTCACTAGACGTCACTTACTGACTACTGGTGAAGGAACATTAATTCACCATTTCATCAGTCACTAGTGGTAGCAGCAGTTCTGAAAGGCCAATGGTTACAATTAGCCCGGTGGTGCACACCACGCGCCGAGGCAACCAACCGCGTATGTCCTTCAGGGCCAACCTGCAGAAGGAGGGTGTTCCGGTCTGTGTCCCCAGCGCCGGCGCAGAGCACGCGCATTATCTTCACACAGGAGCGTTGTAAGTAACAGCAGCCTCCAAACACTATAGTTCCGCGATGTTTTGCGTTTTGTTTCAGAAGGAATTGCAACAAAGCCTGGTTGGCACGACGGCTTTAGGCCATACATTGGACACATTGTGGAAAAGAATGGCACTGGCGTTTGTGCATATGAGTTGCATACCTGAAGAACCAATCAACGATCACATACGATCACTGAATCAGCAGCGCACGGAATGTGACATCTGAAAATTGATTGTTTACCCAAAATTCTGCCTCAATCCTTGGTAAATATGGGCACCACGGAAGTTCGAGTTTCAACTTGAGAGCTTCGATTCCAAGGATAAGATCTTTACCATCTCTTTGGATCGTTGGGAGCAATGGCGGTGTGGAAATGGCACTTTGGTACAAGAGGAGACTTGGCTAAGTTTGCTGCACGACGTCTAGTGGGTTCCATTAAGCAGGTGGCAGCACATGCTTTCCAGGTCTTTGAAACAGAAAGTACGTTTTGGTGTAGCGAAGGTGCTGCTTCCTTTTTGGAAGGAGGGGAGTTCACCATCAAAGGCCGTGGCAATCCGTCTCAGCCATCACTATGTTTGAATAGCCTGCAAGAGACTCACCTCACAGGGAGCTCACGCAGCCATGTTCAAAGGGGCTCATGCATCTCCAGGTGCAGCTAGCACCTCTGACTCTTCAACCGGGATTCAGCCCAGCCAGTGCCGAATTTCCTGCTCACAATCGTCATAAGGAGTCAAAAAAGGGGTTTGCGCCAAAATAGTGGCACCCCAAAAACCAATGGTTTCCTAGTAAAATGACAGCTTTTGGTGGGTTATTGGTTACCCTATGGCTTGGCACATGCCCAGATGCTTGTTCACTTTGGAGATTGGAGCAGAAATATTGTGCAACAACGCGCGTTGTTTGAATGATGTCATTTATGTATGTCTACATTAAAATATATGTTTATTGTTTTTAATCCAATTTTGTTTATGTTCATATATATTTTTTGATTATAATTGCATCTATTTATTGGCTTATTTATTTATTTTTTCATTCACTTATTTGTATATTCATTTCTTGGGAGAGGAAGGGGCGGTAGCCTGTTATAGATCATGTCATTCGTGAGCCCATTGGTAACTGAGGAGAGTAACCAGGAGTTCCTCACATGGGAGGCAGAGGACGGACGGGTGCCTTGGCACAAGCGCTGCAGGTTGGACCAGGTGTCGTTGTGGGTGGTTGAGGTAGAAGTGGCGGTTTCTCAAAATGGGGTAACATCAAAAATCGTTGGTTTAGTACTCAAAATGGTTACTAGTAGATGATTTGGGGGGTCCCCTATTTTGCGAAACACTAAAGTATTAGAAGTGCTGGGAATCCAGTGTTTGACCTCAGATTGGGAAAGGCATCCTGATCACCTTTGATTGGCCTATCAGAACGTGATACAGCCGCAGTTTCATCAATACCATATCAATATCCTTTGGATGTTCAACCATTTGAGGAAGCCATTTTGGCAGGAACAGAATGGGTTTGAAAGTTTGAGGATTGACGGAAGGTGTTAAACTAGGAGCATGACATCTTATGTTCGGAGTTATGCCACCAACTAAGGAGGTAACAGGACTAAAGAGTATACTTCCAAGGATGCATGACCCGCCACCCACGTTGCCCGCCGAGGTTAGCAATTGGGAGCGGCCCCTTCCAGAAGGACCCGTTTATTTTGATCCACCTCCTGAGTGGAACGCCAACGAATGGGGCCCCATGCCAGGCTTGGAACTTGGTCAGTTGGGAGCAGCATTCGTCAAATCTTCTTGATGGAAAATGGGCTTCCCATGGTTTACCATTGGGCCCGCGGGCATTTGCACGCATAGCAATCATGAAAGTCCTGAAGCTGAAAATTCAGATGGCCAAAGTCATTACTATCATGTGCACTAAACGCTTGTCTAATGGCAATCATGCTAATCAATGCTAATCACCTGTCATGACTGGTCACTTTCAGATTAGTTCCGCAGGCTCCGGCCATGCCTTGGTCGTATCACTCCATTGTTGCTGTTGGCGCTGTCCTAAGCCGCCACTTCGGCAGTTCGCCTTTGGGTCCCAACTTTGCTTCAGAATCCAAAGGCACATGGCTTGGTTCCCTTTCCAAGCCAACTTTGTGTTGCCTTGGTGACATGCTCGCCCATGGGAGTGGCTGTTTTTGCCAGTCGTTTATGAACAGATTGAGATAGATTGAGGGTGTAATGTTATTTCTTTGGGCCTGGGGGTACTGAAATATGCACAAGCTGGGAGCCGTTGTTGGTCGTGAGCCAGTCAGGAGTGGTTCCAACATGTTCCAACCAAATCCAGGATACGTAGTTAGGAGTGTTCCAATGTGACTGATTCTTTGTCATGTTGTAGGGAAGGCTGCTGAAAAATCATGGATCATTGCTTCCTTTTTCTAAATTCATTGGATGGTTTCCGAGCCAACGCTATGGCACATTGTGTTTGCATACTACCGGCTCCACAAGTGGGACGCGCATGGCTGCTTTCCCAAAATGACAATGTGTCAGTCCAACGTAGTCCAATGCTTGAAAGCAGCTGCATTTCGGGGTGGATCCTTGAACACTGGGGTGCTTACCACCGTCCACCACTTGAGCGCGGCGTGCCAGATGCGGGCTACGGTCAGTGGATTGCCATTGATGCCACTGAACTGGCGGGGGCAGCATCGGATGGGCCAGGGGCGGGCCCGTGGCCTGTAAGGAACAGCCACATGTCAAATTGATGCTATGATTGCAACGCATAGAGCTCCTCACAGGCAAGACACATGTGTCATGTGAGTCACGTGTTTTGTAATTCATTGCATTACCAGCTGCTATAGAACCATTGTGTTGCTTAAGTCGGAAGATGTTGGCAGGGGACGGACTTGAATCATGTATAATTTGACAGTCATAAAAAATTGAGTACTTTTTTTGAAGATAAATCAGATTCAAACTGTCAGTACATTTGACCAACGCATGAATGGCTGATGGATGGAAAAGGTTCGATGGATAGTCTCAGCTGAGAGATGAAGCCCTTGCGGCCCTTGTTTGGGCCAGACACAGATGGCTGATTGGCTGTACAATGCCGTGGGATATCGTCACCCATCCATCGCCAAACCCATGAAATCCTTCGTCACCACTTTGGGTCCTGGATCGCTTGTGTCCCAAAAAAGTTTGCCTTGTGTTGAGCATTCCAAATTGTAATTCATGTGAGGTGAGGTCAAACGTGTTCTCAATTTATTAATGGTGTCACCGTTTTTAACTGGTGATGTTTGATTGATCTCCAGATTACGATATAACGTAGGTGTGTGGGCATGTGCAGCTTGAGCAGATGTGTGTGCAGATTGCGTTGAAAATCCAAAAGCATCTCCTGTACATTGCAGTGCATGATTATGATCTGCTTTTTCAAGGCATATACACATCGATTGTTTTGAAGAAATATCATGTATGGATCATTATAAATGATATATAAATTTATAAATGTATTTGTGATCTTTTGAACCATGATCCTACACCCGCCTCCTCGTACCCTCCCATTTGCATGCTATTGGCAGCTTTTGTGAGCTCCACCCTTGACCTGTTGGCAAATCCAGGGCTGGAACTTCAACGGACAGCAGAACGGCTTCAACCCGCAAGCCCCAGAGTCACTTGGCGCGGCAATATGGGCTACTCTCGTGGTCGGCTGATTTTGGTCATGCTGTTATTGTTGCGCTGGTGCTTGTTGTGGCGGCATCACGGTCCTTACTGCCCCATATCACAGCTGCATTTTGGCTTTGACCTTAAATCCGTTACCATCATCATTACCATGTTCATTCGTATTTGTGCATTGAAGTGACCCCTGACTTTGGTCGCTTCCAAAAGTCACACCAGGATCCGATTCAATGAATCTATATGCATTTCAAATCATGGTAGCTTTCTGTTCTTGACTGCGGCGCCATGGTTTACAGTAAGTGTGTGCTGGCATATTGAAATATCCGTGTACTTTAATGCATTATCAAATGGCATTATGTATTTACAATATGTAAAATATATTTATATATATATATATATACAATTTTATGTATGTATGTGTATATGTGCGTAGCTGGTTGGAACCTTTGCGCTCCAAATCTCTTGTTTCCAAGTGCCGATGACTTTGCAGTTTCAGAGGGTTGGTGCCCCAAGTAGGTCCAGGGAGAATCTATATTGCAATGCCCCTGCTGCCGCGGGCATTGTGGCAACCAAAACAGGGGGTTGGCTCACCACAGAGGGATGCTTCCCGCCCAAGCAGGTCACCTCCCGGTTTGACCACCGCATTTGCTGATGGGCATATGCCTTTTCCAATCATGAAATGAGAGCAGGCCATTGGTTTCTCCGGCACAGTGTTTCACCAATAAGTGAGCCTACCTACCACAGTAACAATTAACAATCCTTTCTCTTGCGTTTTGCAGTTTGCATCAGAGTGACCATTTCGGTATCGTTCAACCTGGTATTCAGTTCACATACTCAAAGCAAATACTATTGGGTGGTTTTGATTATTTTCCATTATTTGGAAAATTGTTCCCATAGACACATGTTTCTTGTTTGGGGCGCTGGGTTATAACGTGTTGTAAGGTAAGCATCAGTAATCATCAGCAACAACACACCAAGAGAGAGAGAGAGAGAGAGAGAGAGACAGAGAGACCTGTATACATAGAACAGAGAGAGGTATGAAGAAATAGTTGTTGATTGTTTGGTGATCCCTCATCTCCAAGTGATTTCTGCACATCAAGTTGCTATATCATGCTTTATCCCTTTTGTTCTTGTTATCTTGTCGATCTCTTTGTAAAGTTTGCCCTTCAGTAAAGGTATCAGTGCTTAGTATCCTTCATCAGAAGACCCTCTCTCAAATGTATACCGCGCACCAGTGATAAGCCGGAAGATAAGTCCAAAGAACTGGTCTAGCACAGCCCTGTGATTTTACCCCAGCCACAGTGGCCCCCCGGCCCCCCCCCTGCCACAATGCCACATCAGCTTGGTCTATTGGTCACGCCCGCGCGCAGGTTCGTCCCATCACCGGGCGGATTCCAGCGTGTACCCAGCGAGCGCAGCATCCCGCGCAAGGCATATGCATCGCCCAAGGCAGGGAGTTGAGTGAAGCTGCCGAGATCATTTCGTCACCGAAAAAAAGACGCCTTTTTTTTCCACAGGTAACTCATGGTGACCCGCTTTGGGGCCTACAAAACCTATAGATTTGACATAACCTCCCCGACCCATTGGTTGTCCTAACCATTGGTTACCAGTTTTCCAAGCAGATGACTGACATCGCGACAGAAAGCAGTCGAGTGAACAGATCTGCCAGGGAACACCTGTGGTTTCTCCTGCCTTCGCTCCAGGTGCGCTGTGGGGATCTGTGAAATCAGTTCTTGCTTATGGCATACGGGTTGACTGCGCATGTTTAGCCATCATCATGGATCCCCACAATCAGCCCCTATCAACCACTCCTGGATGAGACCCATTCCCTTTTGTGCTGATCGAATCACAGACCCTATACATGACATCCAGTTTGGAGATTTTTGGGCCCACTGCATTGCTTGGACCTCCATGGTCGGAGTACTGAGTCGGTTTACCACAGCTGAGAAACGTTTAAAGCGTATAGAACTATCAATCAATAACCATTACTCAGCACCATGAACCATCCATAGCCACGGTGAAGAGTTGGTTACTAGCAACTTTTGCCCAGAGTAATAGCTGCCGATAAAAGCTTTTTGACAACCATATCAAGGATATTGTTTAGTATCGATCATCCATTTAATCAAGAGGAGGTCGTTGGTCGGACTACCTTCGTCACCAGCTCGTTAACAATAGTCATGACATGTCATGACATTTTTCACCACCACCCATCCTCCATGGCATCAGCACCAGGTTGGGGTCGTACCCCAACGCCTTCGCCCATGATTCGGCCAGTGGCTTCACCGTTGTTTCAGGAGACGCCGCTGCGTGGTGGAAGGGTTAGTATCCAAAGATTCGTATGGTTAGAATGGTTCCGGTATATGGCTATATGGGTCAATTTTAACCAACCGATAACGGGGGATAATGACCAGCAATAATAGGGAAAACAATGGTTAATGATGGGGAACCAGGGGTACGGGGTTTTGACCCACAGCCATATGGTTTCAAAAGGATTTGATTTGTAGTGGTGAGGGTCTATGATTACTTATGCTAAGTGTAAGTATATGACATTGATGAGTGGTTAGGGTATATGCTTTGTTTAGGGTTTTGGTGGTAACGAGCTACGATTCATTAGGAATGCTCTGTATTTATTGAGGTTAGTGAGTAATAGTTTGTATATAGTGGGAAGTAATGCTTCCGGCTGAATGGCAGGAAATCAGATGGATATCCAGCTACATCCACTATAGCTGACTAATAGTTTAGCTGGCTAATAGTTAGTCGTGATAAGGAATGAGTATCATTATCATAAAAGATAACCATAGAGAAGTTGTCATGATGATGGTGCAACTGTAATTGCTATGTTTGCAATGCTTGCAAGTGCGATGGTATTGTAACCTTTATCGGCAATGCTTACTCATCATCAGCGGTTCAATGAGAATCATACTGCATGGCATGAGACCATGGTTTACTGATGGCCTACACTAAAAGATAGCAACCAATAGCATCCTTTGTAGTGGTGACCTGACAGCGATGGAGAGAGAGAGAGAGAGAGAGAGAGAGTGATGACTGGCTAACATACCACTATACTGCATCACTTTGCACAATCAAAACCCTGCTAAAATGAACTGTGGTGAAAAATGCAGCTATACCAACTAATCACTGTCATCAGCTATGCAGCTATCATGGTAATGGTATACTGATGGTACGGTGTAATATTAGCATGAGTTTTGCCAATAGCCATGCTGGCACATTAACACCTTACTCATTGTCCACTATGGCTTCTTTTTAATGATCATAGCGGATTGTATGCAACCAGTTTTCCTGATTTTTGCATCACAGCCGATGGTATCCACATGTTGGTGGGTGTACCCCTGTGAATGTAAGAGCCAGCCAGCCCCGCTTCCAGGGGTTGCCGGATTTGGGCGACGGCATTGACTTCACTCTGCCAGCATCCATCGAGCTGCAGCTGGTGGAAGAAGGCGCTGAAGACTTAAGAATTTGCTGACCATTTGTTTATCCCTTTTTTGAAACAGAGGGACTCAACCATGTACATGTCTCACCTCATTACAGTCGTTCATGTAACCTTGAACCAACACGTCAATGTAAAAAACAGGGGGTGCGACTTCAGAAATGTGATTGGTTTCAGGGAAATGGCTAAGAGGAAGCTATGAAAGCGGCTTTGTTTTTTTACGTGTTGCATGCGGTATATACCTGCAAGCAAGCAGAATTTACTGCACTGTAGATGTCTCATCAAGTCGATCGCCAGGATGCAGGAACGCTCCATGTCAATCCATGATGGTGCTTTGACACACCGCAGTTCGTGGCAAGCTCTTATCAGACGACATGTTTGCCAGGAATTCTACACAGGGGCCTGTTTCCTTTGAAGGGCTAGTCACTAGAATCACTTTATGAATCCTGAAAAAAATGGTGCATCAGCATTTGGCGTAAGAATTGGTGCTGGTCCTTCGGTACCAAATCCATGTTGCAGAGGATGCATGAGGATGCCATTTGCTCGAACTTGGACGCCATTTGATTTTGCCAAATAATGGGAAGATGTTGATGGGTCGGGCAGATCTAATGATCAAACAAAATGTGCAGATCAACATCATTCAACATCGCCAAGGACTCACTGACCAGTCTCTTGACTCTTGATCAAGTATCAGGTTTGCATGATATGCTCAGCCGCCAGTTGGATGCTACTCCCCTGCTGTGAGAGGCTCAGACGCCTGCGTCGTCGGTTCACGCTTTGATTGGACGGTGGCCGATCCCTGGAGAGAACTCTGCAAGTTTCCTAAGGACCAACGGTGAGCCTTCGAAGACCCCCAGCTGGTTTTGTATGCAAATTGCGAACCTGTACTGCATGGCATGCTGAGAATGCTGTTATTCAAAGTTTGTCAACCATTCTGATGGGATGCACTACCCCGGGCATGGAAAGGCGAACTGACAACGGACAGGACATTTCAGCACCTGAAGATTTGTAAGCAAACGCTTGCAGCATGACTTTTCCACAAGAAAGAACAATTACTGGTGGCCGAAACATGGCTTTGTTGGCCTGTTTCCTGACCCGAAGTACCAGACACTCACAGATCGAAACCCGCGGGACGGTGGCAGCTCACCAAAAATGCCGGCATCCCCGGCTATAGGAAACCTGGGCCATCCCAAACGAGAGCGCAAGAGGCAAATAGCATCAGGCCCCACATTGCCCACAGGGAACCAAAGAGGAGCATAGCTCAGATTCAATGCATGAAGTGGCTAGCCGACCAACTCGCCTTAGCACGCGGGCAGCCAATGAAGGCCTATACTGAGCCACATTTGCATGCAAAATCCCAATGAAATAGACGATCCTAAACCCACAAGAGCCACAAGGACATCGCAATCTTAGAGAAAATTTAGTGGCGTCCCTCAAAACAATGAATTCTCCATCCGGCAACGGCAGGGTGGTCACTAAAATGCCAAACATCAATCGAGGACATGCCCATTTGGATTCAACCAATGTAAGTCAGGACCTGATCCAAGGTTGTAGAGCAAGCACCCCCACAAAGTTTGTCCATTTGGGACGTATTTATCGTCCGCTCCATTCGCCCGCGGCAAGACTGCACAAGTAGCAACTCCGCTGCGCCCCATCCCAATCCGTTGGCCAAAAAAAGCTTTCGCTGATTGGAGTTCCGGGTCCCTCGAAACCACTTGTGATTGGACATCGGTTTGCCGCGTGAATGTTCTATCCGGTCCTGTGGCTGTTTGCTACCTAGGTATGGTCACGCCAAATTTTTCACGACTTAGAAAGGACCTCTTCCATGTACCGAGTTTGCTGGACGAGTTTGAATCAGAGCATAACATATCAGAGCAG
Organism: Symbiodinium kawagutii; assembly: GCA_009767595.1. Lineage (NCBI taxonomy): Eukaryota > Dinophyceae > Suessiales > Symbiodiniaceae > Symbiodinium > Symbiodinium kawagutii. Next base: position 769,975 of record VSDK01000842.1, on the reverse strand, counting down.
CAAAATCAACATCCGTCAATTTAGACTTTCCTATCATGGTTTTTGATCCCTACTCCGACTCCCTCAAATCCCTTACCCCACTAGGGATGTCCTCCCATCTCGCCCCCGGCACAGCTCGGGCAGGGACACCTGACGGCGATGGAGAGAGAGAGGGAGAGGGAGAGTAGGGATGTTCTGAGAGCCAACCTCGCATGGCCCGATGCTCTCACACACCTATGATATGGGCAACCTGCCAGTTGTGGATGGGCGCGGATGCTTTGAACGTCTTTGAACCTGCTCGTTTTTTGTATCCCAAGTTGTGAAAACGGGTTGATTGGGTGGGTGCGCAAAGTGGATTGGTGAAGTGGGCGGGTGATCAAACCCAAGCAGTACAGGATCCATTGGTAGCCCCTGCCATCCAGGACTCTTGTGTCATGTCGCCAACCTTCAGTATTCAGGTGCGGCCTGGGACGGAAAGTGGTAGCCCCAGAAATTCATGAAGCGCCTAAGATCATTCAGCCAGGACCATCCCACATGGGTCAGGATGACTAACCAGACCCAGAAACCATTGCTGGGTAAGGAGCTGGATCTCTCATCAATGTTTTACCCCAAGCGGCACCAATCAACCGGCTGAAATGGAAATTACGGACATTTCTGGGAGAGGAGATTTGGCAGAGGTTTCTAGTGATGTACCATGGCGAGATACTACAGAATTACCAGGTTCCACCAAAACATATTTTTTGTACTGTATACATGGAGTTCTTGCAGCAAACGTTCATGAGGAAGTACGGGTTGGGGGTCGCGGAGCAACAATCCAGGCTAGAATTTGGGGCAGGCGTCGTTTGCGAAGTTTTTTGACACACCCCTGCAAACGGAACAAATCAGAAGCATGCGAACAAATCTAAGGACCGCATGCATCAGGAAAATGTCGGGGACTCCCTTCAGGAAAACTGTCTATATTTGTCATAGGTGCATGCTTTTGCCTGATACCTTTGTTCAATGCGTAAATGTGTAAAACCTTTTTCTGGGTTCAGAACTGTGACTCAATATTTGCATGTAAGCATTGATTATCTATCTATTTGCCTACGTATTGTATCAATTCATATTCATTCATGTATTCATTTATTCATGGATTGATTTATTTACATATGTGTTTTTTACTATTGGGTAATTTTGCATTTATGTATAGAATATGTATTTCTGTATTGTCTTGTTGATTTATCTATCTATCTATCTATCTATCTTATTTGTTTGTTCATCTATTTGTTTGTTCATCTATCTGTTTGTCCATCTATTTGTCTGTCTGTCTGTCTGTCTGTCTGTCTGTCTGTCTGTCTGTCTGTCTACCTGATGATGTCTTCATTGGCTGGCTCCAATGTGTCAAGGCAGCGCGTATCCATGGGCAAACTTTATTTGGAACCAAGCAATGGAGGTGGGAGAACCCCAACCATCAACCGCGGCGTTGGCAGGACGGCCGTATGCAGCTGTCCTTCTACCCCAACGGAAGCCGCCCCTCGGTGTGATGTGGACCCTCAGCATCCAGTTATTAAGGCGCGAAAAAGGATGGGAATGCTCAGGGGCATCCATGGGGTACCCTGTTTATGGAAATGATTACACCCTGGCGAGCTGGGACAGCTGGGGCCCAATTGATCCTGTGATCATGTCAATTGATCCAGCAATCAGATCACTGCATCAGGGCCAGCGTTTGTGGTCTTCGGAGCACTTCCGTTGGAGCGGGAGGAATTCAAATGTAGGGCATTAGCGTTGCACCGGTGTCAACCAAATTCATGGTTTGACCCGACTCTCGCTTGACAAGTCCGTCAAAGTACTCAATCCCGGACACAGGTGGTGGGAATAGAGCACAACACACGAAACTATAGTGAACATGGCAAAGAACCGTGGACACACCACGAATTATAAAGTACCCAGCTTCTTGCGCTTATTCCATTGTCTGCATCGATCACCAGCAGAGAGTTCATCAATGAGAGGCAGTTGCAACTCATGAGGGCCACAATATTGATTCAAAGGCAACGAAAGGATACGAAAGGTATTTATCACCAGGCAGCGTAGAGAGAAAATCTTTGATAAGATCCATTCATGGTTTGACATTTGTTCCATTCTTTTCCGGTCCGAAAGTGTTGCTCAATGATTCACAAGACTTTTGCATGAGCCCACTCTCAAAACCATCCGGACCATCACCCTTCCATAGTTGCCAGAAAACCCTACGACGGATGATAATGGTTGCATAATTGGACGCCACACAATCTGTTTTACACTTGTGAGTATCAGTAGCGTGTATCCCCTACTGCTGGTGATAATTTCTCAATGTTTGTCTTGCTTCTTGCATTCAAATCACCTTTAACCACCTCGGGTGATGGTTCCTCTCCAGTTTTACCTATTTGAATTTGGTGAACCAACATGAAATTCAGCGGAGGGTTTGTACGATGCCTAATGGATCAGGATGAAACAACATTGGAATTATTCAGGCATCTATTTGCAAGTGAGGGCTGAAGCTTAACTGCAGGTCACGCTGTTGCTGTTGTTGTTCTTAGCTGCTTTGCAATCAGATACTTCCTCATTGTAGCTCTCATTGTTGGGTGTTCGATCCCAAGCCATGATTAGTTCATCAGTTCAGCGTTGATTCCAGTTGCTTCGTATTTGTTTCGTTTGTTTATTCTTTACCACCATGCCAGCCATGCCATTCAACTAGAATCAACTAGACTCAACTAGGCCATGCCGGCTGAGCTGTTGAACTTTGCTTGGCGACACGAGATTCATGGCCACGCGGCCCCAGCCCTTGGCGCAGTCGTCATCAGTGAGGTGAAGCTGAACCAGGACATTGCTCAGTGGCCCTGTCGCGAGGTCCAGACTGTCCTGGGATCAAGTGCCCTGGCATATAAACTGGGTGCCCCATTGGATGTCCATGGTTAGTTGATGAACATTGATATTTGTTGATCAATGACAGCGGAGTGGGTGGTGAGTGATGGTCGTGGAAATGACGGATGAAAGGGGCTCATGCTGGCTGATGATGGGCATCATCAGCAACAGTATTTTGGCGGTGGTTTGGGATGCATATTTGGGATGGTTCATCCACATGACCAGCATTGTTTGGGGGATGTTTGAAATCATCAGCTATAGCCATTGCCTTGACTGGCCTTTGCTGGAACCAGACTTGGAAAACGCGCCTTTTCGTTTTGATTAAGGAAGTCCGGTCTAACTCTGGGATGGGGCTGGCAACTTGAGGGGCTTGAGCCTCCGTGGGGGTTCAGGTCACTTTTGCCCCTGCTGCACAAAACTCTTTGGATGATAAAGTACCTAATTTCTCTTGTGTTTCTTCATGAAATGGAAGTCTCATGCTCAAAACTATTGCATTAGGAACTGCTGCATGTCGCGTTTTGATGGAAAAATCTGAGTGTTCTTCAGGAATTGCTTGAAGCTACCTTTGCATCTCCATTGTACTGCCAAGCCACTGAATATTGTTTAATTTTCGTTGCTTTGCTTCCGAGTCTGCAGCATGTTGCAGAGCTTGGGGTCCAAGGGCGATTGTCAGTAGATCCCTATTCTCGGATTCCTGCCACGCCAGTGTCCGTTTTCACCGTGTGGACATACATGGTGGGCGTTCCTTATGAGCCATGAATTAAGCGACTACAATTGTTTGACCATGACATTATTTGTTAAACATCGCGTTTAATTGTCCATGGGCTCTTTCATTTGTTAATGATTCAACCGAACCGTTTATTCACTCAGATTATTGTTGTGGATCAGGTTGTTGATGGAGCTGCCATGCCCTTGGAACGATTGAAACATGTGACCTGCACTTGGTACTTGGTTTGTTTGGATGGTGAATGCAGGCAACACAAATGCACTGGGCTTGCAGCTGCAGCAGTACATTTCTGAGGTGCCAAGATAGAACCTAATGATTTATTAAGTTACCCGTTTTTGAAATGGTTCATCCAATTTGGGAATAGCATTTTTATCTATATTCACCAGAGTCTGCAATCATTACAGAGCACAAACTGAAAGTGTTATTATACCTTTGACCAAACTAACAAGCATATATTTTCTATTTGTGTTCTACCTTTGTTTGTTGATCTCAATGTTTTTGCTTGCTTGCATGTGTTCTCATTTATTTCCCAATCTACTTCTTCCCATTGGTTTTAACATGTTTTAACTGATTATCTTCGGATGCTGCTGTTCATATTAGAATCAGGATTTCGGTGTGTTTCGATGAACCGTATCGCAGTGCAACCCACCTGATGATTCCCTCGGATTGCGCGGATTGCGAGGTTCGAGTTTGCGGTCAACGGCCGCACCACAGGTCCCAAAGTGTGTTTGGGAAAACGGTACCTAAGCGCGGGGCCCCATCTGGAGTAGGCGGTGATGGCTTCGATGCCGGCGCAGTAGGCAATTAGGAGGAGTCCTTTAACATGGATGCACCTGATGATTGGCTGTGAAGTAGCAGCATAGAAATGCAGTTTTTGCCTTTAGTCGTTGAACTGCTTCCTGCATACAAATTGGGACCGTTGGTGATGTTAAATTTCGTGAGCTTTGGGTTAGGGGCTGAAAATTTAAACAAGCGTGCGCATAGTACACCTGATGGGTTGGCACGCTTATGGATATTTGCAACTTTAAAAGCAAGGTTCGGTGCATGTTGTTTATTTTTATCACGGGGAAAATTGCCAGAACCCATCGCTCATTCCGGCTCATGAGTGGCCAATGTGATATTTGAGCCCATGTTTTAGACATGCCCTGGGACTACGAAGAAAACAGAAACTAACAACATCATGAGCATCGAAAATTCAAAGCAACAAACAAAACGACACGATTTTCACTTTCACCGTACACAGCACTATTCCCAAAATTGGAGCATGTTTACGAAAAAAATCAGTATATATACAAATAATTTTTTTGAGCCCTATTAGTCATATATTCCTCCAAGTCCTTCCTGGTTCCGAACTCACACAAACTCAGACAAACTCAGCCGAACTTGCCCAACTTAGCCGAACTTAGACAAACTTAGACAAGCTCAGCCTAAGTCAGCCAAACTCAGCCGAACTCGCCCAACTTTGCCGAACCTAGACAAACTTAGACAAGCTCAGCCTAAGTCAGCCAAACTCAGCCGAACTTGCCCAACTTTGCCCAACCTAGACAAACTTTGACAAGCTAAGCCTAAGTCAGCCGAATCCAGCCGAACTTGCCCAACTCTGCCGAGCTTATAGTCAAAATAAGCCGAACTTCGCCGAACTTTGCCAAACTTTGCCGAACTTCGCCGTTCGCCGAACTTCGCCGAACTTCGCCGAACTTTGCCGAACTTCGCCGAACTTTGCCGAACTTTGCCGAACTTTGCCGAACTTCGCCGAAATTTGCCGAACTTTGCCGAACTTTGCCGAACTTTGCCGAACTTTGCCGAACTTTGCCGAACCTTGCCGAACTTTGCCGAACTTTGCCGAACTTTGCCGAACTTTGCCGAACTTTGCCGAACTTTGCCCAACATAAGTGTGCAGGACCCCTCAGAAGCGTGCAAATAAGCGTGCGAAGCCCTTCAGAAGTGTGCAAAGAAGCGTGCGGTACATTGCCAAACTTTGCGTGCCGAACTTTGCCGAACTTTGCCGAACTTTGCCGAACTTCGCCGAAATTTGCCGAACTTTGCCGAACTTTGCCGAACTTTGCCGAACTTTGCCGAACTTTGCCGAACTTTGCCGAACTTTGCCCAACATAAGTGTGCAGGACCCCTCAGAAGCGTGCAAATAAGCGTGCGAAGCCCTTCAGAAGTGTGCAAAGAAGCGTGCGGTACATTGCCAAACTTTGCGTGCCGAACTTTGCCGAACTTTGCCGAACTTCGCCGAACTTTGCCGAACTTTGCCGAACTTTGCCGAACTTTGCCGCACTTTGCCGAACTTTGCCGAACTCCGAACAACTTCGCCGAACTTTGCCGAACTTTGCCGAACTTCGCCGAACTTCGCCGAACTTTGCCGAACTCAGTCGAACTCAGCCGATCTCTGGCGAACTTTGCCGAACTCAGTCGAACTCAGCCGATCTTTGCCGAACTTCGCCGAACTTAGACACTTATCCGAATTCAGCCGAACTTCGCCGAACTTGCCCAACTTAGCTAAAGTTAATCAAACTTAGCCGAACTTATCCAAAGCTACCATAACATACCCAAGTTTTGCGAAATTATAGTCGAACTTACCTGAATTCAGCCGCACTTTGCCGAACCTGCCTGCGTACTTACGTACTTAACACACTTCACGGTGCGCAAATGCTCTATGTATCTTTCTGTCATGTTTGTCACTGGTACTGGTTCACTTGTTGCACTTGCAGTTGCAATTTGCACTAACTCTGTGGCTTTGTGGCAACAGACTTCACTGCTCAAAATGGTTTCATGTGGTTTCAATGCGGCAAAGTCAACGTATAAGTAAGAGCCAACGACAGAATAATGATACAAGATAAATTCAACTTGACAAATAATTAAATATAACTAATATATCTAATATCAATACTTAAGAATTATGTCACACAGTCATAGGCACATATAGGCATTGGGCATAAGTAATAAGTGGGTCGAAAACCGGTTGCGTTGAAAAAACAAAAATAGCCGACTGCACGCTTCCTAGGTGGGACTCTAGCAAAAATAGGGTTCGCACGCTTATTAGAAGCAAAACGCGTCTGCTCGTGAAATTTAACAGTTGGTGACTTGTACAAACGCACTGTGCTGTACTGTGCCATGGGTTGGTAAGCCGATTGATAGACTTGCTTGGCGCTTGCAAGGTTTGGGAGCCCGAAGCTTGTGAGAGATATCATGCCGCAATTACTTGCTGCGGATAGTAGAAAATACGGTTCTTGGTCACTACCCAGCACCATAGAAGAAGCACATGAAGTGAACAATAGTGTCCAATGCAATTTGATGATGTATCAAGATACCAGTAGATTCTTCAATATGCCTATGTGAATTAGATTTCATTAGCATTCCAACTACTGTACATATCTGTATAACGTAATTGTGTTTTTTCGCTATCAGCAAGGATTTGTACAAGCTCCAGAGCCCATGGATCAGGCTCATGATGCACTTGTGGCGTCGCCACTGGGACGACCGGGCTCAGGTGATTACATGAAGCCCTTCGAAGATGATGGCATCACATCCCAAGTGGTGGTGTCTATTACGGTGACATGACACGGATTTGGCGGGCATGGGACACAAAGGCAAGATGGTGATGGTTGGTTGCGTGGTCAATGCCAATACTCTATTTCTCTTGAAATTATTGAACAGTTTTTGATAGTTTTTGTTTTTTCCTCACATTTTCGAGCATGGCAGGCTTTTTGGCCATCTTTACTGTTTGTGGAAGTAGCTTGCTGGGATCGGTGATTGGCATGGACAAATCGAAGTCTCATTTTGTACGAGACTTCAGCATAGGCCTCACATGGAGAAAGATGCATGGTTGCACATGCAAGCATGATCAGGCCATATGAGTCCCTCAGACTTGCACATTTTTTGAGCCAAAGACTGTCATGTTGTTCATCAGGACTCTCCAGACAGGTCCCAGCTGTTGATCTCAATTTCTTTGTGAGAAATCCTTCTTGGGACAGCATTCGAATGAGTTTGTTGTTGTGAGTTGCCTTTCCTGCCAGCATCACCCATGTACATTGTCTCCAACGGATGGCCCAGCTACGCCCTGCTGCCTGAGGTGTTAGAAATCATTCAGGGCGGCAGGTGAGAGCTGAGTCGTCCGGCAGAGTCCAGCGGTACTTCAGCGAGTGTCCATAGTTGTTCGACAGCTCGTCACAGCGGCTGTGCTCATTGCTCCCTTGGTAGCCTTTGGGTTGTAGAGTTGTGGAAGCCTGTGTCCCACTAACTAGGTCGATACACCATGAACCTGACAAGTCCGGAAGTGCAGACAACAAGGTTAGCGTTGCGGTGAGTGTTCTGTTGCGGTGGGTCTCCTGTTTGTTGAGCGAGGTTGGCCCATATGACAAATGGTACTGCAACAAGATCAGGGAAGATCAAAATCTTTTGCATGATGAGACTCATCGGTGGTGTCAATCCCTCGCAGTTTTGGCATCCTGCCATCCCATGTGATATGTGCAGAGCTGCCACTTATGACTGCATAGCGATTGATAGAAAGCCTGCTGTTGCGGATTGAAGGGCTCCCCAGATCCCAAGTGACCCATGGGACCCATGGGTCCTCGAACCCAAGTTGCCTGCGCACAAGCCTCTAAGCAAGAAGATGCATGTGGCAACTTCATTTTTGCTCATGAACTTCCAGCCGAGAGAGGCTCGCTCTTTGCTCCCTGTACAGGCGCCAGAATTCCCTACGTTGGATGGTTGCTTTGTTGATGCGGATATTGGACTCCAGAGCCATCGAACAACTGGACCTTTTTGCAGAGGGCCGCGTTAAAAAACAGCTTGCGGCAAGTGCCGTGTCCGTGGGTTGCGTAACGCCCGACCCAGACTTGGATACTTGAAAGCAACAAAGAATTTCCACCAGTGTTTTTTGTTCGGAAGTCTTGTAGATCTGGCGCCTTTGAGCGTCCACTTACACACATGTTTAATGTTTTGCAATTGATTATGGATCATTCACTTGGTGAGTTTCCGTGTCAGTGTTCTGAGTGTGACTTTTTTGATGACCTAAATATGATCATTTTGATTCTGCCCAGTGACGTTTCGGACCCGTCACAAGGACATGGCCCTGCAGTAGAAAAAGATTCCGAATTCGCTGGTTGATTTGCAGGCCAGTTGAGCCGTGGCAAGTTTGCCCCTAGTTGGTAACTGCCAAGGTAGACCGATATAGATACTTAGACAACCTTAGAAAGATACATCATGGGTGGTAAGTGGACAAATGAATCGATCGAGAGAGATACATAGACAGATAGACGGAGAGATGAATAGACAGGCAGATATAGGTGGATATAGGTAGAGAGCAGATATTTTGGAAAGATGCATGGGGAGATAGATCGATAGAAACAGTAACATTGATGGACACACACACACAGATAGATAGATAGATATATATATATATATATACGCTCGGGGCCCTAGGTTCACCGATATGGCAGCAACTCATGCAAGATGATGTCTGGAAAATGACGTTTTCGCTGAGGCGAAACGCGAGTTTTTCATAACATATGTTGTTGTACAAAATAGCCCTGCGCGGGATGAATTTGGATTTCATCCCGCGCAGCTGCATCAATATACATGTTCTTTCTTTGACGCTCCGCATGCAAATTTGCGTTTCGTGTGGGTTTTGAGCATGTTTTTCCTGTGTGCATGTCATGTCATCAGAAAAAACTTGCAGAATTCATTGGGAATTCTCAGTCAAAATGCACGTCGGCTACAATATCATGGTATTTACAGCATTTCGTAGCGTGGACAAAAATGCAAAGTGCTGTGAGTCAGCTTTTTTTCTCCTTTCCATCATTGCCACAAAGCTGAGTCAAAAACTTGTGTCGGGGGACGCAAACTTTTCATGGACAACTCTCTGAATTTTTTCAGAGCAGTCAACACGGTTTGCAATCCGGGTCGTTTGTTCAAGTGGTGGACGGCCAGCACGTTCCTATGTTCCACTTTGTCATTGGTGACAGACTGCAGACCATGTCTACGAAGCTGACGCTTGGTAATGGAAGCGATTGATTCAGCAACGTTGTCACCTCCCACCACCGTGAACCCTAGACGACTTTCACCTCAACGTGACATCCACCTCAACCTCAACGCAGCATCAACGTGACATCCACCTCAACCTCAACGTAGCATCAACGTCACATCCACCTCAACCTCAACGTAGCGTCAGCGTGACATCCACCTCAACGTAGACCTGCAGCGAACGTTAACATGCCCCACCCCACCCCACCCCAACGCAGCATCAACGTGACATCCACCTCAACCTCAACGGAGCATCAACGTGACATCCACCTCAACCTCA
>VSDK01000842.1:731890-746594 GCA_009767595.1 Symbiodinium kawagutii | reverse complement strand
GGAATGCCAGAAAATATGCCAGATAGAATGCCACCATGTTATGCCATGGTGGGGATCACTCGAAGTAAAGTTTTTTTTTCACTTGGCGATTTGAATTGACATATTCCAGGTAGTATGCTGCAAGTTCTTGGAATTGGAGAAGATCAAAATCACAGACGAAGCCAGCTGATGGTTAATGATGGTTAATTAGTAATGATGGTTAATGATGCTTAATGATTGTTAATAACAGGTAAATAATGATAGGTGAATGATGGTTCATGATGCTTAATAATGGTTGATAATAGATTGATGGAGGTTGATCGTGGTTAATAATAGTTCCATAATAGCTCAATGATGGTCAATGATGCTTAATGATGGTTCATTCCCCTTCCGCTGCGAGTTCGGCCGCCACCTGCCTAAGACGCTTAATGATGGTGAGTAATCATGGTTAATAATTAATAATAGGTTATTGGTTCATCATGGTTCATAATAGTTGAAAAATAGCTCAATGATGGTTGGTGATGCTTAATGATTGTGAATGACAGGTTAAGAATATTTCTGAATATTTAGGAATAGGGTAAGAATGCTCAATGATGGTCAATAATGGGTTCATGATGGCTCATGATGTTTAATGATGGTTCGTAATGATGGTTAATGATGATGGTTAATGATGGCTAGTAACGATGGTTAATGCTGGTTCATCTTAATTTACCAGCTGCTTGTCCACCTGTTTCCACCGCGAGGTCTCCGTGCAGCAGCTGGCCTGGTGGGACATGGCTTGAAGACAGCGTGCATCACCAAGGCGGGCGTGGAGGTCGTTGGTGGTGCCACGGTGCTGGAGGTTCAAACGTTTCCACTTGTTGGTCCACTGTGGGGGGGTACCAGGTTAAAGAAGATATGGTTGATACTCCAGGTTGATATGCCGTTGGTCAACTATACTTGTTTGAACTTGTTGGATATCTTGTGGGATGATGTTTGAAGAATACCGAATACCAGGTCAAACCACCAGATGAGGTTTACGTGGCGGAAAGCGGAGCGCATTTTCTCACAAAAATGGTTTGCTTTGGCGGGGCGGACTGGTGGCCTTGACCCAACCTTGTGATGGCATGACTCAACAGGTCACTAGAGTCGAGCCGGGGCGTTAGTGCCAAGGGCGGTGTCACCGTTTTCAACGCCTATTGTCATCATCTCTACAGGCTCAGTCTGGGGTTCTTTTCAAAAAAGCTCCTGCTTCAAGGCAAAAAGGTTCAAAGACAACCAACACGAATTGAATCGTTTTGTAGCCTTGATTTGCCTTTTTGTTCTGATGTTTGCTATTAGACATTTCCAAAAAGAAGCATCCTTTCAAATAAATTGTGCGGCCTTGTATGTTCTCGCAGATTTCATAGCAGCGCGCGCAAGCGAACAAAAAAGGAAAGTGAGCAGTCTGGCTTTGTGGATGAAATCACTCCATCCTTCCTCACCTATTTCCATCCATTATCATACATCCGCATCCTATATATACAATTTTGGGTCTTTCATGTCAGTTGTGCACAAGGTCTTTCCCACACGTTCTCACACAGTTGCAGCACAAGGCGGGAGGGCTGGAGTGGTGTGTTTTCACTGGTCGTTGTTTTTGCTGCTGGCGCTGTTGCAGTACAAGTTGATGTTATTGTGACATTCTGTTTAAGAAGTATAGTAATGTCAAGGAAACATAAGAAAAACGGCTTTGTCCCATATTGATGGCAGGGAGGTCATTCTCTCAATGCTGCCATAAGCATTGCCGCTTGGTTGTTCTTGGATTGTGGGATATTCAAACTATATAGACCTTGTGTTCTCGATAAACTACCCCAAACGAACAATAGAAAGGCTGAACATGAACATATCACATGCATGTCCACATTGTTCAGGTTATTTGTTTTCATGCCATTACGACTTAATTCGCAACAAAAACTGCTACTAATAAAGATTTATCCCTTCTTTGGGAACCAACCGTCAATATCAGTTGAACTCTTCTTTGCGCAGTTGTTCTTTCTGATTGATGTATTTTTCAAAGGAATTTCAGACAGTTGCCAGTGGCCAGTACGCAGCTTTTGTTTAAAAACATGTTGAGGGTGCATCCGGATTCTATGCGTATTCTTTGACGGGAGCTGCATCGAATTATGTACCAGAAACAAAAGCTTAAGACCCTGTGAATTGAACCAGACTACAGAACAGAGTTGGGATGGCCTTGCCAGAACCAAACGGCATCTTTTGTTTAACAGCTCTCAAGCCAAGCGCAGTCTCAACAGATTACTGTGTCAGAGGAGTGGGCTCAGCAACAGTTAAAGGGGATTGCCATGAAATTATACCTTTTTGCTTGGATGTTGGCTTTGAATGATGTTTTTAGTTTTTTGGCGCTAGTTGATTTGTTCATAGCAAAGGCACCGCCAGACCCTGTGACGAGAGATATTGAGAGATCACCTCCAGGTGGCATCAACGGGGCCTTGGCCAACATGACAGAGGATGACTGGCGCTGGCACGCCTACGATACGGTCAAGGGCGCTGATTGGCTTGGAGACCAGGATGCCATTCAGCACATGTGCCGTTTGGCACCTGAGGCAGATGCAAAGCAGTGATCCACACCTGTAGCCCATGACATATATCAAATCCCATTATTTCACATGTATCATAACATGGACTCACTTTGATTTGTCAACCTTTTTCCCTGATAGTTTATGAACCTTCTCATTTTGATTTGTCAAGTTCCCTCATATTTTCTCAGTCTTCCCAGTGGATGAATGAATGATACCATGGACCATGGGGCGCCAACCGTTCCACCACATCGCAGGTCATTTTGGAGCTGGAGTCCTTCGGTTTGCCCTTCAGCCGAACGCCCGAGGGCAAGATTTATCAGCGCGCCTTCGGCGGACAGAGCTTGAAGTTTGGCAAAGGCGCGGCTGGTGAAGGGCCTGGTGGTGGGTAGGCTGGGGGCACATTGGGAGCCCAGTGGGAGCCCATTGAAAATCATGGGGGAGTTGCAGCTTCACTAGAAATTTGAGGCTGGATGATGTTCGGAGTTTTGTTTATGCATTGTTTTTCCCATTGTTCGTTGATATGTTGTGATATATGGACCGGTGCAGCCACCATTCAGCTCTAGCCACTACTTGCAATGATTTCAACACATAGATGCGGAACCGCCTTCCGGGAACCCATCATTTCTTGAACAGGTTCTTGGCTTGTTGGCTTGGCCAAATCAGGCTTTGTTCATGGTGTCGTCGCTTCCAAGGTCCTAGGCGGAAGCATATGATATTCAATGAAAAAGTGCATGTATAGGATGATGTAAGGACACGGGATATTGCAGGATTTTGAATATTCATGGTAATTATTCATCCTACCTTTTTCAGATGCCTTCAACAAAAATCGGCACCATATTCCCAGGGATTTCCCAGGGATTCTTTGACGGTAAGCCTTCTCCAGGTGGACAAGCTTACCGCTGCGCAGCGGCTGCCGATCGTACGGGCCATGCTATCCTGCATACCTTGTACGGCATGGTGCCTGGGTAGCACCTGACCCATTGGTGTGTTCACCTCCCATGGTCCCGAACATGTGTTTCAGCCAGTGGACGCCGATTCGCCAGGAAAGTCCCAATAATCTACACATGTTGCATGTTGACTCGTTGTTAAAATGTTCCTCACTAGGACGGAAGGCAGGCGTGAAAGCAGCAGTTTGAAAGAATCATGCCAAATGGGAGCCACAGGTTTCAAAGGAACTTATTTTTGCTGCGTCGTTGTGGGGCAGGGTAAGATTGCCTACAGGGTAAGATTGCTAGAGGTTGTCCTTCCACAGGTGATTAGATGAGGCGGCGATTTTAGAGGTTCAGAGACTTTGTTTGACTGTCGTTGGGCAGCCCTCGTTTTTCCCCGTCCAAGAAGAAGATCAGGCCTTGAAGTTTGACTGTCTTTTCTTCGTGGAGTACTTTGCCATGGATTTGATCATGAGTTGCCTAGCTGCAGCGACGAGTCCAATGCTGGGACGTAGGCATGACAACCATCAGCTTTGGCAACAGACTGTATGACTGCAGAAGGTATAAATGGTTTGAGCAAATTCGGAGGACCGACCTATATCCCTTGTCATGTATCTACAGTATGTGTGCCGGAAATGCATGGAAATATGCCATGACCTACATCATGTGACACCATGTGATATCAATTTGCCATGACCTAGCTCTACGAACTATGTTATTGTGTAATGACTGTACGGGATATGTTTTGATAGATTCATTTATGAAGATAGTATGATATGTCTGTTATATAGTTTGTAGCTGTGGCCTAGCTACATGGTCTAAGCCATATGACTGCTTCCGCTCCAGGTGATGATGGCAAATGCTTGGGTTGCGTGGCCATGCTCCTTGTCGCAACGCGTTCGTTACAGGATGGGTCTTTCCTAATCGTTTCCATCCAATGATGGCTACTTGACAGGGCAGCCACTAGCTCTGGGTTTTTCTTCAAATTGGGGGGCATCTCCAAACCATGCAGTTTACATTCATTTGCAGTTTAAAAAACAATCAACAGGGGTAGTTATGTCTTGCCACGAGACGGCAGTTTATATTCCAAACTGGTTGGTTTACTACCGCAAATGGTCAATGTACAGGAAAATTTGGATGTAATTACCCTATTTTGAGAAGCCACCAAGCGGAGAGACGTTTCAAAGTATTTGGCCTACTGAGTGCTGACATCGATAAGTGGAAAAGTCACTTTGTTGGAGTGTGCCCAATGCTGTGAAAGATGGACATGTGGTATACTGGAAAAATCCCGATATTGGTTTCATGTTGCAGTTTCTATGGTTGGTTCAAATGCAAGTGCACTTGCAGCTTCAGCTGCCATGTTGATGTCCATGCCATGCGCACTACAATCTGGCCGTTTTTGTGTTTGGGAGGGATCCCAGTGACCCAGTATCCCTTCCGAATCTTCGGACTAAGCTGTGTTCAGGCCTATTTTGATGCCCAAGCAAACACTCAAACCCAAATCACAGTACATCACTGTGCCAATCTCATGGTGCTTTGAGATGTGATGTCGACCGCCAGGTGCATGGAAGATGGTTCGATCCATCGCTTTGGAGCACATTCCACCATCATCGCAACCGGCGGCTTTGGTCGTGCCTACCAGTCCTGCACCTCTGCCCACACATGCACAGGACACCCTTGAGTCGTTTACACCACCCCCTGCTCTGGGTAGTTTTTGATTCAGAGAATGGAGCACGCAAAATGGATGGCCATTGACTTTGAAGCATCGCAAAAAGGGGAGTTTGATATTGAGGATGCTGCCATTGCTGATGATAGTCAAAAAAACAAACATGAAGCCGCTGAAACACACCGTAGTAGAGCTGACGAAGACAAACCTGCCAGCTGTAAGTACAGCAAAGAATGCAAGCATTGAAGTTCCCATTGGCAAAATTTCAACGCATCCTAGTCCTGCCACATCTGGCAGCATTACTCGGCATGTGTACTTGCACGTGCGTTTGCAGCTCTGTACGCATGCATGTACACTTGAAAATTATGGTCTACGCGTATGTATATGTATCATTATGTATCTACATTGATGTATGCGATGAAAAATGGATGATTCATACAGCCTATAGCGAGAAATCAAACATCAGGTTCATCACTTGTTCAGCTTGATTTTGAGCCATCCCAATGTTTGCCAAGCACCGCAACCATTGAGCTCAGCCTCCAGGAGATGGAAGTGCCATGGCTTCTCGTGCTGGACTCCCGATGCAAGACTTGGAGTTTGTCCAGTTCCACCCGACAGGTTCTCAGCACCGGTGGAAGAATGTCAAGTTCTGGTTGGTGCTTTGAACTTTTTTAGTATCCCTCTCAATTGCTAGCAAATGGTTGGCTGATGGCTGACTAGTATTTTTCATAGTGGTTGAAACCACCAACCATGAAGAAGTTTGCATCGTTCCTGGCGTTGGGGGTGATTGGCTGGGGGGTATTCACACATTTATCGAACAGGCTCGCAGGAGAATACCGCGGTTTATTGCTATTTCAAAAAGAACATGTTGTGGGTGTATGGTGGGTGTCCAAGTGCCCATGATAAACTGAGCCATTTGGCTAAATCAACATTGAATTGAGACGCACAGGGCAGTGGATGTTTGGAAACAGGCATATGGTCACGTCAATTTTTCAACTTTTTGTGACGTTTGGTCACCACAAGGTTTCGCGGACGGGCCGGTAGAACCTAGCTCCAGGCTATTGTGAAAATGGTCGGCTCAGAACTTCCCAATGTCAGTCAGCTTGCCGCTGTCAGCAAAAGCAAACACAGGCAGCACAAGCAAGCATAAGCAAGCATAAACAAGCATAAACAAGCGCAAGGAAACAGAAGCATGAGTCATCATACAAGAATGCACTATTTTCGGGGTTCTTCGTCTTTGACTGTTCAATGCAATTCTTTTACTTTTTGCAGGGTTTCGCAGGGGTTCTTGCTGCACATGTGTGCCAGGCATTTTCCCTGCGGGTTGTTTGCTGACAGAAGGCTGCCGCGGAGAGGGTGGCATTCTACGCTGCTTGGTTGTGCTGGTTGTGGCGTTTGCACACGCAACCTGTGTAACCCATGGGCATAGAGATTACCTTTGGCACTGGACATCATAGCAATAAATCTGTCATGATGTTTGAATTCTGATATTCCTGCGGGTGGCAAAGTTGGTGATAAACCCAACCTCATGGTGCTATGTTCAATGGTAAGCGCAGGTGGCTGTAGCGGTTTCATTGCCTACGACCAACTTGTCTTAACATAGAGGTTGATTGAGCAAGGCCAATATTTGCACATATGTGTATTGTAGCCAGGCTCGTGTTTGACTTGCCTCTAACAAGTTATGAAACCATGTTTCGCAAAAAGTTGTTTCAAAGACCATCATTAAAGCCATAAAGTTCCCGCTGCTAATGTACTGCAGCTCCATCATTTGCTGGCGGACAATATACAGATCGCTCTAGATTTCACACTTTGCCCATGATGCGCCACCAATTCGCGAGCCTGTGCGCAATACTATACCTACCAATGTTTGAATTCTACACGCAAGTGCTTATTTGCATGTGCTTTGTTGCTCAACCATTGCTGTTGATACTGTTTTTAAGCCAACTAACTCTGCGTTTTTTCGTTGCAAGGCAAAGCACCTCAAGCCAAGCCACCCAACTCCAAACAAATCCTGCAGCAACGCCAGCAACGCCACCGGGCTCCCAAGGCAACAGCGAAGGCGATCCCTTCATGGCCCGCTACGCGCCCACCGCCAAAGACTTGGCCTCCCGCGACGTGGTGAGCCGCGCCATGACGCTGGAGATCCGCGAGGGTCGTGGAGTGGGACCCAACAAGGACACCCAGGGGATCCCAGGGGGCTGGGGGAAGCACTGGGATGCCCAAGCTGCACATTGTGCTGCCTATTTCTACCGATCTATTCATGTGATATCATGTGATTATACATCTTTTTGCATGATTATACTTCTTCGGAAATAATTTGATTGCATGTTTTCAAAGCTTCACAATGTGTGTTTTGATTCTTATATAATTGACAGAATTGTGTGTAATGAGGTGTTTGGTTTGATGCAATTGCTGTTGTTAGCTGAGGTGCCACCAGTGTGAATCATTATCAGGTCATATAGGCAATGCCAATGCTATATGTAAAAACGTCAAATTGTCAATCAATGTGACGGGAAATGTGCTCCAGATTGGCTCAGCATTTTGATACGACATATTGGCACTTCATACGGTGCTCATCGGTGCTCACTTTATCCCCGCGAAGGCTCAGTCACCGAGATGCAACCCTCAAAGAATTGGTCCCATTCCAATACTCTCCATTTTGGAAGGTATGCAGCCGCAGTGAGATGAAACGGTTCCCTGTGTAGGCCCTAGCACTGCAATTCTGATTTGCTGCGGGGCCTCACCCAGACCCAGTTTTTTGCCCGTCCAAGCAGGACCACATCTACTTGCACCTGGATCACTTGCCCCCTGAGACTTTGGCTGAACGCTGCGTGGCAGCAGATGCCACCTGTACACAGCAATGTGGGGTGGGGCGATTCTGCTATCCATTTTGTTCGATGGCGCAGATTGTCATTCGGACCTGAAATGTCCTCAAAGCCAAAGTTGCAGTATACAGTATACAATAAATGATCCTAGCTTCACACTGGAATAGCAGAGAGAGTGGCAATGTTCTTGATTTTCCACACGTTATGTCCAGCCAATGTTGCCCCCACTGAACTTCTGAGGTTTGCCAGGCATCTCTGAGACGGCCAAAATTTTTGCAGGAGTCGATGTGACCAAGGACACCCCAGGGATCCCCTTGGTGTGGTGGCCATGGGTGGGCCACAAAAATGTGTTCTTTGGAACACTTCGCTCACAGAAATGCTGTTGTCCTCCTGCGAAGGTATGCGCACAGAGCACTGCTCCCAAGAGAGAGAAAGTTGTTTTCTTGAGCTCATTATCATGCATTGTTTTTGCCTATCTTGGGAAGGTAATTTGAATCTTAGTAGATTCCTGTTGGCAGCAGTTCTGACATGCTCTCAAGCATCGGGTTCCAAGATGTGACCAGCATGACAGTTTTTCATGGGAACCAGCACGTGGTCAGGCAATACAATGCAGTATGGTGACATGATTCGATGGCCCAAGTTACTGTCCGTTTTCGTGGGAGCACGTTGGCCTTCACATCCGCACCCTTGGCGATGCGAGTTGAAGAGGAGCCGGCACCTGTCTTGCCTACGGTGCACTACAACATGGGTGGCATCCCAACCAACTGGAAGACACAGGTGGGCTATAGTGGGCCAAAGGGGCCCTTACCAAGCCGGCACCTCGCCCCGGTCAATTTTGGACTTTGAATTCGATAAAGTAGCGCCCCTCTCAGTGCGTATATCGATTGAGGCACTCACTTTTATGATTATTTGTCATCATCCTTGGTTCGAATTAAGACATTTTGGGATGATCAACCAATTTGGCAAGCCCAGCTTAGGATTATTTGGTAACCACTATGTGGAATGATAGAAACCATTCGATAGTGGTGGTATGGTGTGGTGGCCCAGGGGCAGCTTGAAGCACCTGCAACCTCAGGTGGTTCGCGATGCAGAGGACACCATCGTGCCTGGCTTGCTGGCGGCGGGCGGGGTCCGCCAGCAAGGGGCTCCACGCCATCCGCGTGGGAACCTCCAAGCTGATCTGAAGCTGACTTTGACTCGGTAATGGGAACAATTAGAAACCATTGGGAACCATATATTTGGTGGGTGCTTTCAAACATTTTTCACCCAATATTAACCAAGGGTTGGTTGGTTGGTTGACTAATTCATGTGCTTGATTCGGCTTGAAGCCACCAACCAGTATATTGACACATCATGGCATGGCCATTGGGCCCGGAAGGAGCATGAAGCCGCAAGACAGCAGCATTTAAGGTTTGCCTGTAGTGCGTTGGGATGCCCCTGTGGCACATGGATTGCAACCGCCCTCCAGGCAGGCTGCGCTTCAGTGCACGGAGCAAATCGCTTGGGAGCCAACTCTTTGTTGGACTTGGTGGTCTTCGGTCGTCAGGCCTCGGGATTTCCAACGGATTTTGTGGAGATTTTGAAGGCCTAAATGTTCATGAGGGAAGCTGGTGAGGTGCATGTGCGATATTTGAATTGTGGTTTTATTTTGCATATCGGGATGAAGAACCATCATGACACATAGCGATGATTTTGATTGCGGATTTTCAGGAATCATTTTTCAACAAACTGTTGTTTGTCCAGGAGAAAGTTGCCTGAATGAATCAGTGAAACTGGATTTTTTGTACCACGGGTAGGGCTTACTTGCCTTTGCTTCACTTTGTGCGCCCAGATCGCAGGTCTTGTTCCTGCATAGGCCCTAACACTGTTGATGTTTGGTGTGCTGGACGGTGGGTAGTTTTCCGTGTGCCTCATTGTCTTTGATCTTTCTGCAAACTACTCGGATGTGTTTTGGTGTTTGTGTTTCAGGTAGGGCAGGTGTATGCGCAAGTGAGAGGCCCAAAGAACAAACCTGCCCTACTTTGAAACCATCCAGTGACTTGAAACTCATTGAAACGTATTCAAAGCTGCTTCCTTCATGACACTGGCGGAAGCCGGCACTAGACGACAGCAGATCGTGGCATCCTGACCTCAGGCTGCGGATACCACCGCAGAGTTGGTGAAGCCCAACAGTCCTCCAGTGGTGCTGCCCAAGAACGTGCCGCCACAGCAGTTGCCCGGGATGGGCGCTGGACCTAGGTACCAGGTTGATGGAAGTGGATGGTGACTCAGGGTGTGGGGTTCATGTAACATCAGCGGGTGGCTGATGGGTGTTGGCACCACTGATTGCATACCAGAATGAGTTCATTCTCTCGGAAGGTGCCCATGGAGGCACTTCAAATTGCATTGCCTTGAGGGCTCCCAGGTTTCTTTTGATTCTCTAAATCGTGCAACTCAATATGTCTACATGTGGTGCGAATATGTGCATTTTTTTCGAAGGCCCATGAAGGAAAGGTATTTCATAGCATGTTTTCAATGTTTTCGAAGCTGTCCAACCTTGTCAAAGGCATTTGTATTTTCGACATTCAAAGGTTGTGACGTGAACGGTTCGGAATCCAATACCGGTTCCGAGGCGGGCGAGGCGTCCATTGCCCGCATGGACAAGATGCGCCATGCCAAAGGACCTATCCCCACGGCGGAGTTGCGACGAGAGCTGCAGGTGGGGCAATGGCCCAATGGCCGGCGGGACGAACCAAGGACATCCCGCCAATGCCAGTTGGGTGCTTATAGGATGATTCATTGGCTGATTAGTTAGTTGCTTGGTCGGCTGATGTTGGTTGATTGGAAGTGGAGACATCAAGTTGTTGGGTTAGCCATACATCCATGCATATACCTTTGTTATTTGTTTTTGTGCGATTTCTGAGGGTAGCTGGTAGTCCTTCACAGCGAGTGGATGCTGATCGAATCGTGTAGGCCAGGTACCACCCAAACAGACCACATATGACAGCTCTCTCCACTGTTCAGCAGCTAGGAAGCGCGACTGGATTCGAACATCAATTTATGGTTAAGAGCCCCTGCATTGGCCAGAGAATCACCAAAGGTTCGGAAAAAAGAAACCGGAGGAGTTCTTCAGCCAGTGATTTGGGAGTTTTAAGGATGAGTCACCTGATCTGACTTGTTCTTTCCTGTTTTGTCTAGCCAGCATGTTTTTTCGACTGTGCACTTCATTGCCGTATTGAATTTGTCTTTCAATGTTTGGATGATTTACTGTGAGACTCTTTTGAGGGATGCTAAGTTTTTGCAACTCTACAATCGAAACTACGGCAATGTTCATGTTCCATTCATGTTTCTATTCTTCTCTTCCTACATACGTTATGATTGCATCCACCGGTATACCGGTATACCCCTTAGTTTATTTCAGCACTGGTCAGCCCTGCAGATCCCTGCAGTGGGTATGTATTGTACTGCATTGGTAAAGATACTGTGACACAGCCTGTCATAAGCTTCATGGAAGATTTTTGGACTACGACTGTTTGAAATAGTCATGTTGGCTTGCGAAGTGATAGTTGGGTGTACCACCCCATTGCCTGATCAAGACGGCATCTGGCTTGCGGACAAGGTCACCATGCAGAAGTATGCGCCGGTCTACCGTTACTTGCTGTTTTCGAGAGCAGGTTCTGGGAGGCTGGAAACACATGCCACGCGTCCGCCTTAAGCATTCAATGGAATTATGGAGAGAAATCCAATTTGGGATGTAAAAGGGAGGTCTCAAGCATTTTGTGGAGGGTTTGATTTCTTCAGAAGTTGTCAGAGGAACTGTGACGACCTGACTACCATGATATTCTTCAAAATGTTCCACTTTGTGAGTTGACAGCAGGGTTGCGCTTGAGTTTTGGCGGCTCACAACCCCAGCGTGGAGCAAGTGCTCACTATTGGGATATGTTTGTGACCATTTGGAGTGTCAAAACGTTGCATGTCTTCAAGCAAGTGAATCAGTGTACCTGTGGCAGCTGTTTGCTCCTGCCCTAAAGCCTTCGCAACACCAAGACATGGACCGCACTCAACTGGCATTCTGAAAAGGTTTCAAAAGGAACTGTAAATTTGGCATATCAAAACAGTGGGTGGAGGGGATTAGCCAATATCAAGCACTTTTTGTGAGTACTGACAATGATATACTGCAGGGTTAGTGACATCATTGTGCAACAGTATAGTTATACATACATATATAGAAAACGAAGCTTATTTGTCAATACAATACTATCATTTTGCTTTGCAATGTTATACACCATAGGTATTGCACATTTTGACTATGTCATAGTTCTTGAAATACCATGGTGTATAACCACCACATTGATAGGTGTTATGCGCTATGATTAGTATGTTAGTAATTAACCCATGTTGTCACTAATACATTCATGGCGTGTACCACCACGAAATGGTGAACCTATTTGAGGTGGTGAACCCAGCCGGGTGACCGAGGAAATTCTGACGACTTGGCCAAGGGGAAGGACGTAGTGGTGGAGGTCATGAAGAAGTACAAGGTGTGACCGGCCCTGGCGTTCATCATAATCAGGATGGCTGCTGATGGTTCTTGACGTTTCTTGACGTTTCTTGACGTTTCTTGACGGTTCTTGATGGTTCTTGATGGTTCTTGATGGTTCTTGATGGTTCTTGATGGTTCTTGATGGTTCTTGATTCGCTTATTGATGATTGATGGTGGTAAATGGCAAGGATAGTTTTTGATCGGCAACCTAACTCACACTGGTTCACAATCGTGATGCGGATTGATACTTACCTGATGGTTGTAAGTGATTGTAGAGCCAATGATAAATGATAGTAGCCAATAGTAGCTGTCTAATCATGCACCATCATCATGGTTCATAGTGTGTCATGATGTTAAATGGCTAAAGATGGTTCGTAATGGATATCGGATGCTACTGGTATGCTTTGAATCATGGGTAATGGCTTGACAACTTGTCATGCTTTATTTTGACACAGCTGAAGAAGGGTGGATAAAGCTGCAAGAAGAAAGAGCACGTTGAATCCTAAAAGGTTTTCAGAAGGCCAGTGCGAGTGATGAAACAGGCGGTATCAGAGCCTGACATTGACATCATTGACGGTGGCTGAAATTATGGAACACAATGAAATGCCTAGTTTTGGCAATTGGTGCTCATTATTATTTTTCCACCAGTCAAATCCAGCAAGGACATGTGGTCAAGTAGGCACGCGTTGTTCCAGGACGTTGGTGTTTCTGACCGCACCATGGTTTGGAGACTTGGACACTATTATTGGGTGCTGACCCGTCACTGTTCATAGGCGGCTACGAGCCCTGCGACAAATTCTTTCTTGGCAACGGACGTCATGTTAGATTACACCTTGATGCGCGTAGCCCAGAGGTTCAAGGTCATCGGGTATACAATTGTCCCTAATTGTCGGATATCCTCAGCAAGGGCCTCGCCTTTGGGCCTTTGTTCCGAAGAAATGTCCCCTGAGGAACCGCCCCTCCATTCGAAGCAAACCCAGGTGTGTGTTTTCAAGTGTGTGTGTGTGTGTGCGTGCGCGTGTTGTACTGGCCCGGAACTGGGATCCAGAGCCTATTGTCATCCAATCAAATGGTCTCACTCTGTTCACCTAGTTGGCCTCCGCATCTCAAGGTCAAAGCACGGGTCGCCCCGAACCATTTACAAGTTGATTTAAAACTATCCTAGGTTGGTTTGACTATGTTCGGCTACTATGGTCATCATGAACCACATTTTTCAAGTATTCATCAGCATTGCACTTGGCTCTTATTCATTCAACTTCACCAAAAAGAATGGTCAACTACCAGTTAGTTGGAGGCACGACCCAACCTTCAACCGCTCGGGCTCACCTTGTGAACTGCGCTAAGGAATACCGACTTGATCGAGACTCTTGAGTTGGAGAATCTCATCAACCAAGCTGCACAGGACAGCAAAGTGCACAGGATAGTTTTTGCTGTCCCGAAGATCCACCAGAACTAGTCCAGGCATGGCCAGTGGCTGACCTCGCACAATGAAATGGATTCAAATGAACCATGGCCAGTAAGTCTAAGTGCTGGTTGAAACCCTGCGGGTTCACTGCCGAACAACGTATTTCTGATCAACCAGTACTTTTCAACCATTAGCTATCATACTATCGACCATAGTTACCAGTAGTACCGCACAAGGCGGTGGCGGAAGTTTCCAAGATAGGAGCACTATAGGAGTGTGCAGTTGTGGTTGCGACGATTGATTGTCCGAGGGATCCGAGAACTGAACATCACTTGGGCCTGACTTCCTACCAATGTGAGCATCGATCTGGCCACTTGACTGGCAGCCTATCTGTCTAGCTATCTTTCTATCAGTGGATCAGTTTTCTTTCTGTCTGTCTGACTGTCTATCTATCTATCTGATGATCTATTCGTTTATCTATCTGCCTATGTACTTGTCTTTCTATCTACCTCACTATCTATCTCGTCATCTTTCTGTCTATGTATCTATCTATCTACCTGTCCATCTATCTATTTATCTATCTGCCCATCTATCTATCTGTCTATCTATCTACCGAATTATTTGTCTGATCATCTATGTGTCCATCTGTCTATCTTTCTGTCTTTCTACCTGACTATCTATCTACTTATCTATCTGGCTCTCGTTTCGTTTACCTATCTGTCTATCTATCGACCCATCTAGCCATCTGAATCTGGCTATCCAATTGTATGTCTATTCCATCTATCTATTCTAGCTATTCTATCTATCTATCTATCTATCTATC
>VSDK01000842.1:696709-731727 GCA_009767595.1 Symbiodinium kawagutii | reverse complement strand
TCCGAAAAGTGGCCCGAAACGCTAGTAAAATTGCAGTTTTTAGTTCGGTACAAAATTTTATCTTAAAAATTTGCTTCGCGCGCAGGCAGCGTGCCAGTTTTGAGAATCATGAGTCATCAAAAGTGCTCCGAGCATGTAGTGTTTTTACGATTTTGACTTCCAAATGTGCTCGGCGCCTAGGTTTTTTAACGATTTTGAACGTGGAATCGTCTAAAAGTGCTCCGAGCATGCAGTGTTTTTACGATTTTGACTTCCAAATGTGCTTCGCGCCTAGGTTTTTTCACGATTTTGAACGTGGAATCGTCTAAAAGTGCTCCGAGCATGCAGTGTTTTTACGATTTTGACTTCCAAATGTGCTTCGCGCCTAGGTTTTTTCACGATTTTGCAAGTTGCATCTCCCAAAAGTGCTCCGAACCTGACATGTTTTTACGATTTCGACTTCCAAATGTGCTTCGCGCCTAGAATTTTTCACGATTTTGCAAGTTGCAACTTCCGAAAGTGCTCCGGTGCTGACATGTTTTTACTATTTCGACTTCCAAATGTGCTTCGCGCCTAGGTTTTTTCACGATTTTTGCACACACCTTTCGCCACAGTGCTCCGCACCCGCCGCTTTAGCGAGGTACCCTTCTGGACCCTCATGATGCACGAAACCTTGCAAAACACAGCATTTGGCGACTTTCCTAACATTTTTGCGCGCTCGCACTCTCATCTTTCGGACATCTGCATAAGCGATCTACCCTAGCTGAGTTGTCCATATTGCCGGAAGTTAGACTTCTAAACTTCCTTCGATCAACCATTCCTTGCTATCCATTTCTTTTTGATCTCATTAACCATTGCTTATCAACCACTGGAACGCCAAGGGAGCTGTTGGTTCCCGACGGCGCCGCGGTCGTATCCCAGCATGGCAGGAGATGTATGCCGCTGAGGCACGAAAGGAGTCTCGTGCCTTGACCTGCATCGAAGGTCAAGGGACCTGCTCACAGCATTGGATGTGAAAATATGTGAACAAATATCGTGTTAATAGTTGATTAAGGATAACCATCGTTGGATATTTTGTACTAATGTTTGTTTGGCCGGTGGCTTTAAAATCTTTAAACATGTCTATTTTCCCGAGTAATCACTAACAAATCCTTGGTTGACTCATGTTTTTCAGAGGGGTTGAACCCACCAACCATTTGTCATACTGTTTTGCATTGGGAATAGTCATAGTTGGCAATAGTTAATGATATAGTTGATAATAATGCTTCAAAATAGGGAATCATCGGAATCATCGCCAAGTTATAACGGTTATACTTGCAAATAATAGCTGTATGCCACTAACCCAGTTTACATTGGGAATAATGATAGTCAATGATAGTTGAGAACAATGGGTCATAATAGAAAATCATCACCAACGATCATGGTTCATCACCCTCCTGTATGGTGGTTTCTCCAAGCTATTGGGAACTGCAAGGGCATGGTTGGTGAGTTGCCACCTATGGTTCATATAAAGGATGATTTGCGGGATACCTCCTCTATTTCAAGCCAAGCATGATAAGATACCATACGCGGCATATGTTTGCGTTCTAAGTTACATTCAGTAAAAGATACCAATACTACAGTACATTTTGCTCAGGTTTTTGCTCTTTGCGACTCTTTGTGTCTACTTATATAAGCTACTTGGTGGGTTTGTTGTACTACTTAAGCTACTTGGTGAGTTTGTTGTACTACTTAAGCTACTTGGTGGGTTTGTTGTACTACTTAAGCTACTTGGTGGGTTTGTTGTACTACTTAAGCTACTTGGTGGGTTTGTTGTACTAGTTAAGCTACCTGGTGGCTACTTAAGATTTGAAATTTGGCAAATGGAAACTCAGCACGACACGCACTTTCCCATGTGAATCGGATGGGAGTTCTGTTGGATGAGAAGTCGCAGTACTGGTCAAGGACCTCCTTGCCCCACGCGCCCGGCAGTGGGACCGCGATGTTTGAGAGTCGCTTTGATGCTCCACTGGAACCCTCACCTGCCTGAGTTTACTGGATGCCTGCTGGAATCTTTTCTTGGCTTTGGTATTTAGCTAATTAATACCAATTAAGTTAATCCGGGGCTGTCATGAGTCATGGTCTTTATTGTGGAGTATACCTTTGCTGTGCTTTATCAAGCGGCAATGCTTGCAATGAACTTCATGAGAGTTTGAGAGCAACCAATGTGTCTCAGGTGGGAAATGGTTTCTGATGTTCTTCATTTCCATCCCTGAGCTTAGAAAAATGACCATAAACTCTTTCAAAGGCCATACGAACAGATATTAGAATATCATCACAGCAGAATATAGTAAGTTAAGCAAGATCACGTTGCAATTGTGCACGCATAAAACAAGATGTGAATTTATTGTCTATATTTGGTATTCTCGATGTTCTTGAATACGCAGTATGTGTGTGTGTTTATCGATTTGCTTGCTTATACCTCCCCAAAGTTTTGGGGTCGTGCATTCCAAGCCTTGGCCCTTCAGGCGGAGCACACGCGCACGAGAACTTCCCAGAGCGTTGCCTGGCTGAAGCACTGGCACCGTGGCTATCAGCATGGGTCTTTTTTTTGGGTAGCTCATGGTAGGTTTAACCATAGGTGGTAAACCAGCTTCCAAGAGCTCATGATAGGTTAACCCATACGTGGGAAACCTGGCTTAGCAAAGGTTTTCTTAGGTTAATGTAATTTTACTACGAGTGGTAGGTTGAACCATAGGTTTCCACCAGTTTAACCTATGGTAAACATGCGTTGACCATGGGTTTTCACCAGTTACTGAGCTCAGAATAGTACAGTATGTTTCTTTCAAACGCCAGGCGCCACAATAAATACACGATTTTGCGGGGAAATTATTATGATATCTTATATCATGGTATGGTTCACTTCTTTTTTAGCTGCAATGCTAGCTCTACTTGGGGCTATAATGGTCCGAATGATGGGTACATCATTGTTCGTTGTTCTTTGTAGGCTCATGACTCATGATGGTTATTAGCGGTATATGCCAACCTTGCCGGTGGAAGGCACTGATTGAAATAGGTACCATGGTGAGACTTTTTTTCAGATGCTTTGGCTCAGGCCGTGAAATGGTGCGTATGCACATCCGACAGCATCAACAGAAATTTGCATCAGAGTTTCTATGAGTTTCTACCTTTTTATTTTAGGAGTACAATGCATTGTGGGTCAGTCATGGTTTGGTTGGCAAGAGGTCTTCATTGGCGTGGAAGTGGTAAATCCTTGGGCCAACCCTCACGCTTGGACAGAAATCCGGGCTCGCTGTACAAAACGAACACACACATATGTACTGTTGGTAGATGTTGGTAGCATTGAACTACACCAAAAGATGGACCTGCGCTGGTAACAATTTGATTACCGGGTACCAAAACCATGACACTTTGTCAGTGCAACTGGGCTGTGCAGGTGACGATGAAAAATGGATGAAGCACACGCTTTCTTGGCTGGACAAGCCCTATGTGGAGGATGCCAAGGCGCTGTTTTGGCGAGCTGGACAACCCTGAAAACTGAGAACCCAAAGATCCCCGAGAATCATCTTCTCTTGGGTTGCCCTTACGGTGCCTTGATGTGCCTTTGTTTTCCAGGATATGCATTGATATGCCAATTGTGTCTACATGCATTTTGTGTTGCAACGTTGCGTTTCTAGAAAGAATGGTATGGTGTTGTTGCATAAGCGTTGGCACGTGCATCCATTTGCAGCAGTCTCGATTATATGCAAATATCGGATAATTTGGTCATTCATCATACAATCAGGTCGTGAACATGCCCAGTGTTCAAGCGGAGTAGTGTTGGGTAGTGTCTTGAGACGCGGACGCAGGATTGTTTGCAAAGATGCCTCCGGCCATTGAGGGTTGTCAGTTGTCAGTGTTTTGGGAATGGCATGGAATCAAGACCATGTAAAAAAATATACCACCTAAAGTACCTAAAGTCAAGCAGGGAGTTTTGAGTCACCGATATTTGTGGCTTTGGTGGTGCATGTTCTGAAGCCGGGGCCGCAGGTGGTGCTGAAGTACAGGAGGGTCATTGATCAGCCTCTGGACCAGGTGGGAGTGCTGTTGCGGCTGGACGATGGTCCTTTGGGTGGTTCCTCTGGTTGGTTTTTTAAGAGATGGCGAGCTGGGTCAAGCAGTTAATCAACCAACTTTCATGGGGGATAATCACCAACAATCATGCAAAGCACTTGGGGTCCATGGTTGCAGGATTTATCTTGGATTCATCTTGGATTTATCAAGGATTATCTTGGAAAAAAGTGAGCTGAAGAAGCCCACTTTGAAGCAGACCCATTCGCTAACCTAAGAAACAATAATAGGGAAAACAATGCTTAATGGTAGGGGAACCAGGGGTACAGGGTTTTGACCCACCGCCAGATTGCACCGTGACACCGCTGCTCAAACAAGAGGCGTGAAATCTCTTTCAGGACTAACATTCAAGCAGGAGATAAGCATGCTTGACAGACTTATGCAGGTTTGATGTGGCACTGGCTGTTGCATCATGAAGTAGGTTTGGTGCAGATGTACTGCATCTATGATGGAGATCGTGTTTTCGGTTGTGGTCTCCTGTTCCGGGATCCTTGGGTCCAATTTACCATATTATGAATTGTGTATGTTTATGATTTTGTTTTCTTCCAGCATATAGGCAATGAACAATGTACAACCGTATTTGCAGTGCTGTGTATAGTTGTACACTTAAAGGGGCTAAACTGTTGCCAGCAGGGTGTGCTCCATGTATACCATCTCCGTGCACGCAGGGTGCCACCCGCCCATGAAGTTCATGAAGGTCGTTTTCGCCATTTTGCGGTGCCAACTCACCTACCCCTGCGTGACCTCCCAATTCTATGGGAAAGATCGTTTGCTTCAATTCCGCTCAGGTTGCCCCTTGCCATCAAAATTCACAAGTATGCCAGTTCATATAGTCACAGAGTAGCAGCCCTTGACTTCCTTGGCAACGGAGACATCCCCAGTGAAGTCGGGTGACAGGAGATGCACCACGTGCCTCCCGCCAAGCGTGTGTACTGAGCAGCTGATGCAACAGCGAGAACCATGGGCCACCGTCGGGTAACACAGCTAGTTTGTGGTGATTTGATAATTTGATGATTCATGATGGTCAGTGATGAGAGAAATATAGTGGGCAATGATGTGCAATCAAAATGGCTACAGGGCCATAACGGTTCAAGGTCCCCTTTTTACCCTTAGTTGGAGGTGAACTTGAGCCCTTTCTAGTAGCTATGGCGGATGACACTCCTCCTTTGACATCAAGTAAACCGACAGCAAACTTGGGGGGAGCTGATGCTGGCCTGCCATCCTCGTCACCGCCCCGCAAGAAGACCCGAGCTGGTTCCTTTGGGATGGTGGGTGATGATGACAGCGACTGTGAGTTGGTAGCCCCAGATCCTGCCTTGCCACTACCCCCTGAAGCACCTGCCCAAATGATGCAGATGATCCCAGCATTAATGAAAAACATCAAACGGATGGAAGACAAGTTGGTCCAGAAGATGGATGAGATGACAACAAACCAAAAGATTGTCTTGGAAACTGTGGACTCCCATACTGCCCAACTCGCCTCCAGCTCGGCACAATTTGCCTCCCTCGATGCACGGATGCAAGTGATCGAAACTAACCACAGCCAGCTGCTCACCCAAGAGATGCCCCAGAACATTGAGAAACTGCAGAATGAAGTGAGGGAGCTTGCCACCAAGGTACATGAGATCTCTGGCGCCCGTGCCCCTTCAGCACCTCCCTCTGGTCTCCGTGCCATCCATGTCCCCGATCTTCGCCCTAGGGCTACTTCAACTTCACCCTTGCGACCACGTGATTCCAATGTCGGCTCTACAAATCCGCTCAACCCAGATGTCGACTGGAACCATCTAGTCATCGGAGGATGGCATGTCGACACTCGACGCGAGACCATCGAGGCAGAAGCCAAGTCTCTTGTGCAGCTTTTGGGGATTCAGTCCGAAGTTCGTGACATCATCATCTATGGCCGTCGGTCATCCACATGCCACATCTTCCTCACTGCCCTCCCTGACCTTGATGCAAAACGCCGCCTCATCAAGTTGAAAACCGACAATCAAGACAAACATACTCTACGGAGTTCGGGCAAGCTCGCCTGGCTGACCCAGCACAAGAGCCCACAAAGGCGCTTCAACAACAAAGCTACAAAGTATGCCAAAGACACCCTTCAGGCTTTGGTCGGACAGACTGAGCTTGACCAAGTTGATGTGGATTGGAACAAGCAAATTCTTTGGGTCGGTGATTTGCGAGTCGCGGCATTTCAAGTCGTGGACCTCATGGCCGACGACTCTGACAAGCTCACAGCGGTCACCTACGATGACCCGCGCTCCCAGGACCAGAAGATCTTCCACCTCAATGTCACCCGGCTCTCTACGGTAAGGGACACCACCATTCCTGCCACAGAGCAGGCCATTGCAGAACTTAAACTCGAGTGACTCGCTGGCACAGCCAGCCAACTGCATGCGCCTGAAGAACAGCACCAGCGGTCTTCATCCCCTCATCTCCATGTTTTGCGAATGGCAACTTGGAATGTCAGAGGCAAATCTTTGCCGCAGATTGCTGATGTGCTGTCGGATCAGCGAATTCACTTTGACGCCCTGGCCCTCCAGGAAGTTGGCTCCCTTGCCCAAGGCACGCCGGAGCCCGATGGTTTCTTGCATCTTGACGATGCACAAGTCCAATTTCATCCCTTTCTTTCACAATACTGGATCGTCTGCACCGACCAGCTCAACAGTCACTTGGGTCAAGCCCTCTTGATTGACCGGTCCTATGCCGACTCCATCGTGACCACCCTCAAGGGGCACAGGTTCATAGGGGCTCAATTTGTTCACACAGGTGGCTCTAAGATGTGGCTCTTCTCGGGGCACCTTCCACATCACCAACTGCCTCTCTCTGAGTACACCGAAGCCATTCACGAGCTTCAGCGCTTCCTGGACAAAGCCCACAACATTCCATGCATCATTGGCGCCGATTGGAATGCCACACCCACAGGAGACAACCTTGATGCACAAGGACTCGAGCTAGCATGCCTCATTGCAGCAAATCAACTCCACCCGCTGATGCCCCCAGTCCCTACCTGGAAACATAAATTCTATGACTTCTTCATCGCATCGCCGGCCTTCATCAACCTGGTTGCCGAGGAAGCCATGCCCTTGCGAGCTCCAGAGGTCGCTCCTCACCTTGACAATCTCCTGCCCACAGACCACAAACTCGTCACTCTTGACACAGTGCTTGCTCCCGGGACTTGTCGTCATCGCGGCCCACGACGCCACAATCGAGCAGGCCGCTGGCTCGTCGACAACAACAGCCTCACCACCATCGTGGAACAAAGCACAGCACCACTAACGTGGGAGGGGCTGTGCGGCATATCCCAATCTTGCCAATATCGCACCCCCAGCAGAAAATACCGGGACTCCGATGCCATCAAGCAGCTGTGCCATGCCCGGAACCAGGTCTCCGATGAGGTGACCCGTGCCTCCTTGACACGCAATATCTTGAAATTGCGTCGGGAGGCACGGACACAATGGATCTCTGACCTACACGATCAAGCAACTGCCGGGGACCCTTCTGCCATATCCTTCCTGCAGAGACGGCACAAGCGCAGACCTGACTGGGGAGGACTCATCTCCGCGTCAGGGACTCCACAAGCCGCCGCTGCAGCAGTACAACAACACTTCACCAACGTGTTTGCCAACCAACCCCTATGTTCACGTGATGCTGAATGCGCACCCTTCCTCGCCACGCTGCGCAACTCCATGGCCCAGTGCCAGCCCACACCGATCACCACTGATGAGCTCGCAGTCGCGACTGGCAGACTCAAGCCCGGCAAGACATCTGGAGCCACAGGCATGTCCAACGAATTTCTGGTGGCGCTCGGTCAGGTGAGCAATGGGCCAGATCGCCTCATCCCTCTGCTCAACGACATGCTCTTCAGTGGGACGATGCCTCAAGAGGTACATGTGGGGATTGCGTGCCTTCTGCCAAAAGCAACTCACATTCACAAACCTGAACAAATTCGCCCGATCCTTTTACTTGAAGTCCTTCAGAAGCTGTACGCGGGCATCTTGATGCGACGATTGCAGCCCTTCTGGCCGCCTTTGGCCGCTCAACTTGGAGCTGTCCCTGGCGGTCAGCCCATTGAGGCCTTGTTTGCAGCCCATTGCATGATGTCTATCGTGGAGGTGTCTGACATGAACCCCATCTACGTCAAACTGGACATCCGTGGGGCTTTCGACAACATCCGACATGCCAGCATTGCCCAATTTCTCACGCACCTGCCTCCAGCTGTTGCCTTTGAAGCGCATGGGTTGATGAAGCTGCTCCTGGAACAGCGCCTCCTCTTCAACTTCCTGCACGACGAGTGGGTGATCCACAGTGCCAATGGTACGCCACAAGGCGGCAGCCACTCAGCAGGACTTTTTGCACGAGTGCTCGACCATGCTGTTGGACAGGTCACTGCCAAGTGGGAAGCTGATGGTCACACCTCCGTCTTCCCACCCATCTGGCTGCTCCTCTTTGTCGATGACATCTTGTTGACGTTCAAAGGCTGGGCGCAAGCAACATGCCTTTTGCCGTCACTCCTTGCCGCCCTCCAACAGATCGGCCTCTGCATCAACTATGCAAAAAGTTGCGTCGTGGCCAACAAGGCGACCATCCACAGCATGCCGCCCAAACATCTCCTTGGCATTCTTGCTGAGCTTCAGTGGACTTGCAATACCCAGTACCTCCGCAAACCACTGGGTTTCGAGATTGGCCACGATTCACTCCTGCAAAGTGTGGTTCAACTCATACATCAAGCTTGGGGCCGCCTCAAGCCACTTCTCAAGAAATGCCATTGGTCGCGGCCGCTCACCACCATGACATTGATGAATCGCTATGTTGGAGCCTGCTTCCTCTGGCTTTATCCCATTCTCTACCCGTACAAGACCACCCAGACAAAACTGCAAGTCACACAAACAACGCTCATGGTGGAAGCTCTCAACCTCTACATGCCGGACACTACTGAACAACAGGCCCAACAGCTCCACCGACTACGCAGGCATGTGGTCCGGGAATGGATCATCCATGCTTCTGCAACACGTGGGTGGCTGGCCGAATGTCTACGGAGATATTGGTCCTTTATCCCATTCTCTACCCGTACAAGACCACCCAGACAAAACTGCAAGTCACACAAACAACGCTCATGGTGGAAGCTCTCAACCTCTACATGCCGGACACTACTGAACAACAGGCCCAACAGCTCCACCGACTACGCAGGCATGTGGTCCGGGAATGGATCATCCATGCTTCTGCAACACGTGGGTGGCTGGCCGAATGTCTACGGAGATATTGGTCCTTTCTTGGCCACATCTGCCGACAAGACTTTTGTCCTCCCCATCCATCGCGGATCATGCTCACTCATTTAGCCACTCGCCACACAGGTGGTCTGAATCGGCCGGGCCCTTGGCACACGGCCCATAGCTTGATCCGAAAGTTTTGGTCCGAATGCGGCATCGACCACGACTACCTATACTATGCCCAGGACCGTGACGCTTGGAGAGACCTTGGCCGACGCTTCCTTTGCTGGATGGGGCAGCCAGAATCCATCACAAACACCGAGCTGCTCCCAACCAATCCCTGGGAGAGCAAAGGCCAACTTCTTCGTCAGCAAGCACAATGGTTGCACACAGCAGTTCTCACTGTGCAGGTGGACACGATTCTGATCGCTTGGCTAGCCACCAGGGATGGGCCTTCCAAACTGTCTACACCGCTGCACTCGCCCACTACGGCTTCCACCATCCTAGACGGCTTTCTTCAACTTGAAGGGCATCTTCGCATGGCTTACCAACCTTTCGTGCAACAATTGGCCATTTCACAACACCACATATGGCAACTTCTCCTTGAACAAGAGCCTTGCTGTCATCAATGTCTTCTGAAGGGCCGGGCTTCATGGTACCAACTTTTTCCAATTCAGGCTTCTCTGGTTGCACACCCTGTATTGCAGCAGTTTATCCAATGATAATGGCTGCAGTCCCTAGCATTTCGCATACCTCAGCAATCAAGCTGCGAGTTAGGTACCTGAAAGGTGCTGTGCCTAAGCACCGCGCCTGGGTTTAGGCACGGACAAGTTGTTGTACCTAAGAATTTTTCGGGCTTGGTGCCTATGATTTCGCCTAGCGATTAGGTACTTGCAAGCTGCTGTAACTCCGTACCCGGCTGAATATCTTTCGGGCAAACCCACTGGACGCCCCAGCAAAAAAAATGATGTGCAATGATAGCTGGGTTTTGTAATTCTGCCGCAGCAAAAGAAGAAATATGGTGGCTCGTGGCATGTGGGAGGTTCATTGGTGTGTAGAGTGGCCCAGCCGGGAGAATCTGCCCAGTTGACAATGTTCTGTCATTGGACGTCGCAACTGCCGGCCGTCACAGGCACTGCTGATTCCATGTGGTGGTTGATAATAGGGAGTTGAATCACCAATGGCAGGTGGCCATGATAACGTGTCACACTTGGTTTGTTAAAAGTGGGTAGTGATGGATCCACACTCACAAAAAAAACTTGTTTAACCATAAATGATATAATGGGTGGAGATTTAGCATCAAAAAAAAGGTGTTTACTATGTTTACTCATGTGCATCTACATTATCAACATGCCATATATTCTACACCTGAACCGTGCTGCTGTACTGCCACTAATCAGCAATGAGTAGCCATGTTTTCTGTGAACTGCCATGTTTCCTTTTGCAATGAGTACTATGAAGCCTGCAGTGGCAGGTGTTTGCGCCAGGGGCACCGTAGTGCCACTGTCTTTCAGGCCTGTTGGCTTCTGACATGCTGTACTGCTGCGTGTTTGGCCGTGGATGGCCGTGGCCAAGATAACCTAGGAATTTTCGCAGTTAGCCTTGCATCAAAGCTGGTGGGTTCAGATGAAAAATGCAATCCTTGGGATGATTTTCCAGTCCAATACTTTTTGGAAGGTGGCTGAAGTCGACAACCGGAGCAGTTTCCGAGTCTTTGCTACCACCTCTCTCTTAGATTCTCATACTTGGTAGATATTTGGAATTAGATTTTGCGGCTTGATGCATTCCCACATCACATCAGTCAAACATATAGAGATTTGGCTGCATATGTGTATGCATATTTGTGGCTATTTGGTCTGTGTGAACGCACACGCTTGTATTCAGTACATTTTAAATGTGTGTACATGCTTGTGCGCGTGCATTTTTAGAAAGCACGTTTTTGGGTTAACACACGCATTGACCGATGCCTTTGGGTTTCAAAATCTAAGAGCGAATGCCTGAACTACTTCCGCTCATGGCCCGAGGTTGCGCTTTGGTCCAGGGTGAATTCACCTTTGTGTTTTATCTACTTTTGCGGCTCCCAAAAGGCTGCAATTTCCCATTAGAACCCAGTTCAACAAACTTCATCCCCGACCGGCCCGACCGCTGTATAAAACAGAATGCATGCATAGATAATGGCATATGACAACATCGAAAACGATCTTTGCAGCTGCATTTTAAGTTTTGCTTGGTGCTATCGGACATGGATGCTTTCTAAGCAAAAAAACATTTGACTCAACACTTGAGAGCGTCACTGACCGCTTGCGGGATGCCGGAAGTCAACATGCTTCAGATGCCCCGGATTTCCAGGGCACATCAGGGCACTCAGCTCTCTGGTGCACAGCAAGCAAGCACAGAAATAGCGGTCTCGGGCGGGACGTGATTGGATGGGCCGAGGAGGCATGCTTTGTGAACATCGAGACCGTTTGATATCGTTTGATATTATGCTGGAAAAGGAACATGGAGCCAAGGCTAAGAACAATGGCGAAGACTGAACGTATCATGATAATTCATTGGATTTGCTCACGTGGTCTTGAGAATTGCTCATTTAGCAAATGTGATTTGAGATTGACTGTGAATTGTGGTTTGGGGATGCTGACTTGACTCAAATGTTTTCAAGGACAACTCTGCGGGACAATGCAAAATGGATGAGATTTCACATGCTTATTCCAAACTTTCAAGTTGAGATAATGAGATATATTCAGTATGCCACTGCCCAGCCATAAGAATTGGAATGGTTCAACAGTCCAGCACATGATATGCTCTAATTACTCTAATGTTTGCCCGTCATAACTCATGAATCACATGAACCTTCCCCTTTGCTGGGTGAGCATGTCTACTGAACTCAAGTTGCCAACCCCAACCCAGGGCGTGATTTGATGCTTTGCGGGCGCAAAGGAGTTCTGACATAAAATGTGCCAATGTTCATTTGTTTTAGGACTAAGAATCACTCATAGATGTGAAGAGCCGCTTCTGATTCCACTCAAAAAACTGCTATGGTGGTCATTGGTAATGTGGCTGGAGTACTTGCCTAATAGCCGCACATCCGCACAGTTTTGTTCTAGCAAAAGCTCTCAGGTACAATGCGGCCATTGCCGCGTGCAAGTCCGCCGCGCGTTGGGAGTCGCTTGGCATGGTGACTATTCCGCAGCTGTACACAACTTCTTGGGCTGTGGAACGGCTCAGTCACTGTCTCCGTTTCAACGCAAGGATGCAATTGTAACGCATGTGGACAATGTGCAAATTCCGCGTCGATGGCAGTAATCATCATGAAGTTGCCTTTTGAACGCATTCAAGAACAAGCACACATGTTGTATTTGTGTAATTAAGTTACGTACGTTCTACGTTTATTTGGTGCTGGTGATTTGATGGTTGGCCGTGGCTTTGAAGCCGCAAGTGCTGGGAGATGCCGACAGCCCACAGGAAGTGCGCTTGGTGTTTTCATGTGTTTTTGCCGCCTCATGTTCCAACGCTGCCCTTGTAAACATGATGATCAGCAGTAAAGCAAAACTAACCACAATTAAAGCACCCACTCATTTTCCTGGAGGGGATCCGCGCCTCAATGCAATAATGAACAGAACCATTCAGGCGGACTGGGTTTGGCTAGCTTTTGAGGAAAGGGAACATAAAACAATAGAACGATCAAATATATCCTCCTGGGAAACTACCGTTGTTTATTATTGTGAAGGTTCTGCAGATTTTTTAATTGCAAGCGTTTGCTGGCATAAGGCATTCCCCTTTCTGAGACAGTTCGGCCGGGGAGATTGGCCAAAGGAACGTAAGAAAGAAATAACCTTCCTACGAGAGCTTATTCGCTCCATGGTTTGTTTGCAGTCCAGCTTTTTTTTGCTTTAGCTTTAGCTGTACTTTTGCTCAGCTAAAACTTTCTTCCAAAATAACGTAACCGAGAAAAAAACACTATCAATCTTTTGGCCAGGCAGACTCGAGATGTTACAATCGTGCTTTCATTTTTTGATTTGCATTCACAGCAATGCCCAACAATATTTCAAACAGATGCTTGACTAACTATAGTTGATGTTCATTCCAGAAAGGTCTGGGGTCAATTTGGGTCATGCTATGCTTTCTTAAGAATGTACTTT
Organism: Symbiodinium kawagutii; assembly: GCA_009767595.1. Lineage (NCBI taxonomy): Eukaryota > Dinophyceae > Suessiales > Symbiodiniaceae > Symbiodinium > Symbiodinium kawagutii. Next base: position 718,292 of record VSDK01000842.1, on the reverse strand, counting down.
TCCGCTAGTGGCAAGTGATCACCCAGGAGATCATGTCTCGTGTCATCATTCGTTGTTCAAGTGGCGTAGTGGTTGAGGATCCTGGCATTGGAAAGCCCAAGCTCCCACGTCCAAACGGCAAGCGTTGGCTTCATGACCCATGCATCCGTGACCGTCCAAAACATCAACACATACGATTTCCAGCGCAGGCTGGTGCCTTGGTTGCTCAAGTTGAGACAGGGCACGCATGACGTACACAGTGCTACACCGAAAATCACCATGTTCCTGAAATACGGATTGGCCTAAGTCTTTAGTACAGAATGGACCTGGTCTACATACTGCTTCCCCCTTCGGCATCTGACACTTTTGCGTTTCTTTGATTTTTTTGGGGGGATGTTTGGGTGTGCCTGTGTGTGAGTGTGTGTGTGTGTGTGCACGATTTTGCCATCAAATCCAACGTGGTGCATATCTTGAAATGTTGGGTATTGCAACCCTTCACTTGTCACTTTAAGTCCAGCACTCGTTGTCCCCAACGCAGGTAGCCTTAACACAGCTGCGTGGCCATGTCACCATTCCTGACTGACCGAGCCATTCAAGAGGGTGGTGATAATGTAAGTGCCTTGAGCCCATGATAAGGACACGATTCACAACACATAGATTTTTCCCTTTTCCACCGCCAGCCCATTGGATTTTTTTTGTTGCAGGATCCTGCGGACCTTATTAGAAGCAGCTTCAATAGAGCCGCTAGAAACCCTACCCCAGGCACAGTAAAGTGCCTTCGGACGGTAGAGCCATGGTGCAGCCGCCAGCAGTGACATGACCAAGTGGTCGCTGGTCAGTGTTCCTGGGCTGCCCGCGTATTTGACAGGGGTAAACGGGGCCTATAGATTTCAGTTGAGCGTTGGGCGTATGGGCATCCTATGGCATCCTTGTCATGGCCTATGGGAATATGATATTCTGCAGAGAACCTGACAGGATGGATGCTGGAATGGAACTGGCTATCGCCCTTCGTAGCCTGTTCCCTATTGTTAAAGTGCGGGCATCCAAGGCCCCAAAATACGATACTGCAGAGAGCGAGGTCGGGAACATCCGTGCTTTGCGTTACCAAATTTTCCAGCGCTCGGTGGGTATTGAAATGACGCTTTTGAACCCGCAATCAGCCAAACGCCGAGCTTTGTTTTGATTTCGTACAAGCAACGGACCGGAACTGACTCAAACTGACTCAGCACGGGCTTTGTTATAACGTTGTTGTGGATTGAACTCAAGGCCAATTCCAGCTGCTCCGTCCCAGTTGCCAGTTGCAAAGTGCTTCCAGTGTCAAAGTCGGGTTTTTTGAATGTTTCTGATCGTGTTTGTGCACGTTCAGGTTTATTGTAGTTGTTATTGTTTGTTATTGTCAAGATATATATACATGTCTATATCTTGATTTCATTTTAGTGTTCATAGATTGTGGGCTTTACTGGTTGGTTCGGTTTGCGTGTCACGAATCTTTGCACCAGTTCTATGATATATAGTTTATACATACTAACTAGAATTGTTTTTTTGGTGCTTTAAATGTGTAGATTTGCATAGTTTACATGAAAAAAATGTATTTTTTGAATTGTTCATTAGTGATTTCTCCACCTCCTGCCGTCAGGCCCATTCTTATGCAGCCCTTTGAGGTAGAACGAGAAGGCCACGAAACATGGCCGAACATGGCCGATGGTGCCACAAGAGCCAATGAAAAACTGACAACTGGCCGGTGGCTTGCAATAAATACGGGGCATGACAACAAACTATTCCTTGATACTTGCTGATACGTTACTTGCATCTTGATAATGATGATACAGTACATTTTGGATTGCTGTATGCTTGTCCAACCCTACCTAATAGAAGTCACTGACTTGACAAACAAATGCAACAGATACTTTCGCAGATGGTGGAAGCAAAACCGAATCGTGGACCGTATCCTGCACCCTTGACAGCAGAAGCCCTTTGATTGGACAGGTCACCAGGCTTGGATTATATACTACTTGTTGCCGGATGTGGCTGGTCAAGAGTCGACCATCCAAAAACACGGTTCTGGTTGACGAGGGCCCTAAGCCAATACTGAATTATACCATGGATTTTGGAAGTAATCAAATTCGCATCCAACCCATCTCAAATTCATGGCCAGCGGGCCAGACGGTCACATAACACTTTGAGATTAGTTTCAACACCGGCGATTTGCCACTCAGAAGAAGACTTGTCACAATGCATCATGGTCGGCTTGACTTGTTTGAAGCCCGGGGATGCCACTTCATCAGCTCAGGGCGCATAGTTTCCTATCGTTTGATGCAGCTCGGATCTACAACCACGTACGAGCGACGCAAATGATCTATCAACAGCTGGCCAGCCATGTTGAAAATTATTTTCTGAGTATGTTTGGGGTTTCTTTCTATTTGAGTCTCTGGTTCTTTTGCTTTTTAGCTGATCCTGTTCCAAAGACTCACATCCTCTTATCCGGCCTGTTTTCTTAAGGTGTTCTTGCATTACTGTCCTCATTGTTTGCAATGAATAGTGGAACTTCTATCATTGTATCCTCCGTGTTGCTTGCTGTTTCCCGAAAATACAAAACAATCACGCACACGTACACATATACTATACGTATAGCCTTTTTTATTTAATCAAATAAATAAATAAATAGATAAATAAATATTGTATGTATGTAGGTTTGCCCGTTGGACGCCCCAGCAAAAAAATGTACAGATTTCTAAATTATTGACGGTTGAGATTTGCTTGTGGGGACCCTGACCTCCTGCGTAGGTGCCAACACCCAAGTGCAACGGCCCAAACCAGTGAGCCGAGGACGCGGTCTCAGGGTAGCAGGCTGGCAGGTGTCGAGTAGCAATTGAATTGTGAGGCAAGAGTCAAACAGTTGGCAACGGGTCAATATTAACCAACCAAATAGTGGGAGTTAATAACCACCAATAATCGGGAAAACAATGGTCAAACAGTTGACCTTGATTCATCTTGATTCTACAATCCGCTGAGCAATGACCATTGGTTTTGCTGGAAGTTCAAGTGGGCAGGTGTCCACTGATTTCTGACAGGCTGTTGATGTTCAGCATTTTTGTATCATGCCTTTTCAATGCGTTTCATGGCCTGGTCGGTTACAGACAGTTGGCCACAGGTGGGAAGCCAAACTGAATCTCAAATTTCACTATGAAATACAGTGGATTAGCAGTGCCACAGCTTCAGTGCCAAAATCCTGCAGTAGCAAACAGTAAGATAAACAGGTCGTGGCTTAGTGCCGGTCAGGCATAGGCTGGTGCCAATGCATCCCTGGTAATAAGAATCAATAGACAGATAAAAGTCCGGAGTGATGCCGTGACAGCTGGGAAACGGAAAGAAACGAGAGAGAGAGAGATATTTATGTATATATATATATATGTGTGTGTGTGTGTGTGTGTATGTTTTTTCTCATAGTATTACAGACAGGGCATTGTTTTGGAACTGGTCGCCCTTTGTTCATTGATACCTCCTCAAGCTGCTATGAATGACGCCAAGAACAGCAACAAGAACAACAGCTACAACAACAAAACAGCTACAACAACAACAACAACAACAACAACAACAACAACAACAACACAGATCATACTGTTTCATCATAGATGTCTCAGAGATGTGCATTATATATCTATATTTGAATTTACATATACATATATAGATGCATCATGTAGGTGATACCTGAACCACCATTCAACTTGCAATTCTTAATCGCTTGTAATCCTTGCTATCCGAGTCACTTGCCGCAACCTGCCCTATAGGATATACCTTGGGCGTGCTGTTTGTCGCTCTTGGCCTGGGCATTGCCGCAACGAAACTCGGGTGCAAGGCTTCGGTCGTTGATTGGCTGAAGGTACAGTACTCTTTGGGAAGCTAGCCCGGAAGCTCAAAATCACCCTTTTGTAAAGCTGGCGGGTGGTTTGAAACATGTTTTAGGCTCCCCCCAGTAATAACAAATGGATCAAATGGTTGGTTGGTTGGTTGGTTGACTGTTTCCTTTCATAGGGATAAAAACCCACCAGCCAGATAGGTCAACCATCGTAAACGGCTCGATATAATTGACGGATGGAAAATTGTCAGACTGTCCCACTGGTGCTTCTGGATTTCACCCGCACTCCTAGGTTGGTACAATCCAGTGCGGCAAGATGCAACCAAGAATGAGAACATCGCCACGGATATCCATTGATCAATCGAATACGCACTGAAAATTGCATAGCACAGGCCCCACTTGTAGACCTTTCTGCTGGGCTAATCCGACCTGACCTTTGGGTGTTGACTGTCTTAACCCATCATTGCCTCCTTTGCATGTTGAGAAATGTTGAAACATTAGCGGTGTGCATGCCTTTCATCGATATCGCCCAGGGTTGCGCTTTTGCACTCCTTCTCTGACACATTGGCAGATCCGAGCACGACGGTCGGCGCAATGCTGGGAGTGTGGGTTGGTCCAATACAAAGTGCTCAGCCGTGGCCAGTTCATGAATTGCTGAACAAAGAACCGACATCTGCAATTTGTGAGGTATAAGGGTCTGCGACTGGTTGATAGATGAGTCTCTTTGGTTGCTTTGTTCAGGGTAACAGCTTCGCCCATTTGACTCAGGCTCACGAGAGTCACTGACGGATTTGTTATTGTCAAAGAGAGCTGTGAATGTCGGTACTCGTTTGGGAGATTGGGCCCGGCATTTTGTTGAAGTTTCCAATAGAAACGCGAGCGCAAATGGAGAGTGCGCACCAGCCTGTGCTGATGATATGCTGGTGTTAGAGAAAATGCTCCAAAGTCAAGCATTCCAGCTGAGAAAGGAGTCTTACTGTGTACAGCGATCGGAGAAGTAGGATCTTTCAAGATTGCAAACTAAATTACTTCTATATCTTCTATTGTATCTAGATAGATGAATCTAGACTAGTAGTGAAATGACTTCGTTTACACATCCACTGCTGACCCACCAGTGATCCCAGGAAACACTCCTCAAAGCTGTAGGATTTCACCGCGCAGCGCATCTTACCATCACAAAATGCTCGCCTCTCATGACGTGCGCAGGTCCACCGCGCCAGAGAGATCTTGGTGGCGGAGATGAAGGGCCAACGCCCGGTGCTGGAGTCCACCTTTATCTTCTCCAAGACCATGTGACTTGACCCCATGTTCCCATGACATCCCCAGGTCGCACCCACCTCTAAAACATACAGAGAAGGTCATGGTCAGCCTGCTTTGGGGTGTTTTTTTCACCGATTCGTGTGAATCTTCTGGTTTTGACTCAGTGGCAGAGGGTCACTAGTCACTAGTCCACACAGCGAATAGTTTGCGGTTTAGCAGCTTGTTGCATCAACAAGAGCTGTGTTTTCAGGATGGTTTTGAATTTGAGAGGCTATTGCATCCCACCAACAACCTTTGCTGCGTCCTGCGGTAGAAGTGCTATTGATGTTGTACAAATATTGAAACCATGTCATGTGAGTACAATCGTATGCGAGAAGTGAAGTGTCCTCGCTATACTAGCCGGATTGTTTAAAATGTGGTTTCATCAAACTGGTCTCATTATTCTGTACTTTCAGCAAAAGTTGCTGTTGACAGTTCTCCTGTCATGGATTATTTGTGAGCTCAATTCCCCGCGATCCCATCATGCATCATTCTCAACTATCACTGAATATGATTAAACAATTCAAGGTACCGAACCATTATCAACAACTGACTATGTGATCCTTTTGCTGCTTGGCTTGTGTTGGGGAAGAGCTACAGTAGCAACTGGGCCACCGCCCACATCCCAGTTGGTTGATCTCCAAACTATGGCTGCAGGTTACCTGTGTTTGGGGAGCTCTGGTGCTGGTGACGTCCCAACCAATCACCAGAACTGTTGGGAACACCCCACATCCATCCACCCCTCATATCCACACCATTGGCATCCCAAAGCCAGAATTTTCATAGGTTAGTGTCTTATTTTCTGGAGGCTAAACACCTTTTTTAGTGGCCCAACTGGGTGCCCATGGTGCGGCTTGAATCCGCGACACCACGGACGTTGCAGGGGTCAAGCTGAGGATTGAAGCCAGCCAGCAGATCTTTCGTTCCTTGACTGATCCCGCACCTCGGCATGGTACAACAGCAAGGCAACGTCGCCACGACCGGCAGCACGTGGCGGGCAGCAGTGGCAAGTACCCTGAAACGTTGTTTCGCTGGAGCGCAATGACGCTCACCATGAGCCATGGAGTTCCCAGCCCTGATAAGTGTCATTGAAATCAATCTTGATTTTTCGTGGGTGATAAAGAGCAATAAAGACTGAAGTGATTTGGTTAACAAAAGGTATGCCACGAAAACTAGGCGTTTGCCATCACGAAGAATGGTTTACTGTGGTTTCCATGTTTTTTAATCATGTTTTCCCATTGTCTTGGCCTGTTTGATTTGTTTGGTCTGGTCTTCCTGCTCCCTCTGTTCGGCCTGGTTTGTTTGCTTTGGTCTTTCTGGGGTAGCTGATTTGTTTGGTTGATTTGGGTGGTTTGGTTTGTCCGGTCTTTCCTGGCTTTCCGGATGCTTTTCTGTTTTAGTGCCTATTTTGAAGTCCGGATGTTTTAAAGGCGGCACCGTATGTGTTCTTGTGGCTTCCGATGTTTTACATTGTACGTTGCTACCTATGATTCATTTTCATCCACGTTACACATGCATATCTGAATATGCAAATGTATGTGTATATATATATATGTGTATATGAATTGTATGTTTATGTTTTTGTTTTTTCTATGTATTCATTTATTTATCATGTATTTGCATCAATTTACTGAATTAATTGATTGGTCTTCTCTGATGCAGGTGTGCATACAGTAAGTTCGATAAGTACGGGAACATATGCATTTTTGTTCAGCAACTCGAATTCAACAGCTTCCAAGGTGTCATGATGGTGTGGTTTTCTCACCGTGGCTGTGGCTCCTGGTGGAAAACCATCCCGTGGCTGAATCATCAAAGCAAGCAAATACAGGGAAGCGTCAGAATAGAATGTCTGGTGGCAACATTCAGTTTGAAGTTCGGTATGACTCCGTTCCATTTGAAGTCACAGTTTGCTCATCATCAACGGTTCTTACAGTATCGACTAGTACCGTAGCAACTATGAACTGAGAGCTCCATCACTCGATCAACCTGAATCAATAGTAGCTACATGCAACCACTAAGTACCAATCATATCCAATCATCAATCAACCTTCACCAAACCTAAATCATGAAGTCCTCACCAAACCAGAACAAAGTATCAAAATTTTCACTAAACTTGAATCACAAGGGAGATGATTTGCTGTGCCCGTGGTTGCTGAGGATCCGGATGGACATGTCCTCCTGGTGGTCGGGCAGGCGGCGAAGCACGAGCTGGCCACTTATAGCGAAGTGGTGCCTCAGCAGTCAACCAGCTACCAGCTGTTGATTTTGTTTTGTAGGTAGCTGGTAGCTGGTAGCAGGTGATTTTGTTGGTGATGAATCTCGTGATTAGTGATTTCATATGGTGATTTTGAATAGTTGATGGTATGGTTGGTTCGTTCAACGAAATTGAATCACCATTAGTGATTTTGAATGGTTGAACATGTTGATTGTTGCATTGGTTGATGGATGGATGTTGATTGTCAATGCTGATTCCCAGTGGTGACTCGTGGTTGGTGACGGTCTATAATAGGATGCAACAGGTTGATGAAAGTTGATGATGAATATGGGTCCGCGTTACTCACGGTTAGCCATATTTAGTTCTGGTTCATATTGGTCATAAACTAACGACTGTTAATTGAAAGGGCACACCAGCCAGCAACGATCATTTGTCTTATGACACTGTGCTGACTTTTTGTTGGATTATTTCTATTTTGATCAGGTTTGCGCACAGCTGCTGAATGCACAGACTCAACCCTTTGCAGTTTTCAATGGTGCGAGGCTACAACATACCTTAATCGACCATTTGGCTTTGAGGTCACTGCTGACGTACTCTGCCAACAAGCTGTCACCAAGATGTTTGCTGCTTGGGGCAGTCTTAAGTCAGTATTGGGGCGATGTCAATGGGGCAACCCAACCCGTACCGATCTGATGTTGACGCAATACATTGCCTCTCTTTTTCTTTGGCTTGCGCCAGTCCTTTATCCCTACAGCAGCGTGTTGGCCCAGATCCAAGTCGCACAGACCAGCATCTACGTCAGCGCTCTAGGGCTCCACATTCCGGACACGAGCTATGAACTGGCAGCCCAACTGGTTCAATTGCGTCGGCATGTCGTCAAGCGATGGCTCCAGCGCGCTGCAGTCAAAGGCAGTTGGTGCCATCAGCTCTTACGAAGACTATGGAAATTCATGGGTCACATCTGTCGTCAAGATCTGGTTTCCTCGCGACCTGCACGGGCAATGCTTGGCCACATAGCTACTTCTCATGCTACTGGACTCATACGCCCTGGTCCTTGGAAGACCCTGCCAGCATTACTCTCAAAATTTTGGAGGGTGCATGGACTGGCGGGGGATTTCCTCTCAAGTGCATGCGATCGTGATTCTTGGCAAAGCATGGAGCAGCTCTTTCTCGATTGGTTCTTTCCCCGATCCCCGGGCAATGTAGAATTTCTGGAATCCAGCCCATGGAGCTCACCCGCCTCTCTCATGAGTCCTCACGTCCGGTGGGTCCACACTGTACTATTGCAAGCGACCAAGCTGACTGATGCTCATCACAGAATCACTGTTGTGTGGCTTGATGTCGTCGAAGGAATCTGCGTTTGGCAACGTCTCTGCATACAGGACTCCTTGCTGTCTGCACTTCAGGTGGGGCTTCAATATTGCTTTCGGTACCTCGGGATGCTGTACCAGCCCTTCATTCTTCAGATTGCTTGTGTGCAAAAACCAGTCTGGGATGTCCTCCATGAGAACGGTGAAGCCGTAGGTCATTCATTTTCGGCAAGTCCCTGTGGATCCTGGCTACAAGTGTTCCCCTTGTCCAAACAAGAACTCCGTCACCGTGCCTTCAAGCTTTGTCTGGAGCACTTTGCCTCCTAAGGTGGCATGTGACATGATATCCACCCATTCTTAGGCACGAAAAATCTATGGTGCCTAAGCTTTCTCTTTGCTCCGAAAAACGGACATCTCAGGCACACGCGATCTTAGGCACACAAAGTCTGCAATGCCTAACGCATCGTAGTGCCCACGTTTTCTCTTTTCCTAGTCAACAACACGTTGATCAACCTGAACTCTGCTTATTTTCCAGCATTAGGGCAAACCCCTGGACGCCCCGGCAACAAATCAGGTTTGTTTCTTATATTCTGACCAGGTAAATATATGCATCCGCAATTTGTGGTTCCGGGTTCGTTAAGACTGGTTCTGTAGTTGCTAGACGTCCATTTGATTGAAACCTTGACCCCCTTTTAAAGTGGTGGTGTTTATCTCAGATTTACTCTACGGTGAATTGCATCAACAAAAACACAAGCTTGTAACGAGAACTGCTGATATTCTTTGGATATGTTGAACTCAATAGGCGCATGCGGTTTGAATGTGAATGCACACTTGTGAGCGGAGTTCTCGATCAACCGCCACTGTACATACGGCTCTGTTTTCCCATGATTGGAGAATTGAAGTCCACGTTGTTGAAGCGGTGGAATTTTTTTCAGTGACGGGGGTGCTCCAATCGGTGCCACTTCAAGTCTTTGGCGACTGCCATTGGATTTACCAGGATTTTGACCTGACATTATGTGCCCTGCAGCAAGTCCTCAGAAAAGAGTTCTATAATTGTCCTTCATAAGGACTTAAGATAGAATTGAAATAGTTATTAACTTTTAACACAACAAAATTAAAATCAGTCCTATCAGTCCTTCATGTTCGACTGATCAAACGATTCAGTGAAAGAAGCATGGCCCGAAAGCCTTTTGCACTCGCATGGACTTGATCCGGATATGTCTGACCATGAAGACCGTTATTCAACAATTTGGATCAGGTGGTACTAAGATGCCAAGATTTTCCTTGACTTGAGCCAAGCTGATCATCATGAGTGGACTTCGAATCCAGAATAAATTGATTTGCACTTGTTTTTCTTACAGTGCAGCTCTTTGTTTTATTTCTTGTGGAAGAGTCTGAACAAATAAGCACGAGAGAACGAGATATAGCGAGAAGATCATCACATTGTCGTTGAATTCGCTTCATCCCCGTCGCAGTCCGAGAAGGGAGACTCATCACCGCAGCTCAAGAAATTTGAGAAATTGAAGGTTGATTTTTGACCAGAGATTCGCCTATCACAACATGATAGCAAGGTTTGAAGCTGAAGAGCTTTCAACTTTGGCACTTTCTCGCAACTGCGATTTGTTAGGTACCCAGTATCCTGATTTCTTACTTGCATCAAGGTGGCCTGACTGGTCCTCTTCAAAAGTTGCAACTCTTTGTCAGTCAAGAAAATCACTTTGAGCCGGTTCTGCATTCCATTGTTTATCATGTTCTAACTGAATATTGATGCCAACGATCAATAAATCTGCTAAGGGAGTTGACATGGGGAGTGGATTGATCAGTGCCACCTTGCCACCCTATCGCTGATCTGGGGCGGGTACTTGTTCGCTGGCGGCTTGATGAGGCGGTTTGCTGGTCGGTCAGCATTCTCCGACAATGGTAGGGGCTTGGTAAACAGATCTAGTGACATGGTTGCCAGGGAGCTGGTTCGTTGACCAACAGCTGATTGAGTATCAGGTAATTGTTATCACCTGGCAGGTTCGGTACCAGTAGTCCCTTCACATCCCTTTCCCCTCACGCCAGACCGAACCCCCGGGGCAGCGACTACATCGCAACTCTATCGTGACCTGGGGGTGGTGGGCCTTCCATTTGAGGAGCTGCTACACGTGAGAAGAAGCTGTGACAAGGACGCTGTATACAGCGATCCTTAGATGCAGCAAACGATCAGGGGTCCCTGTTCACTCATTGATTATACCGACACTGAAATGAATAACTAGCATCAATCAATGAAGATATCAACTGAAATCAACTGACTATAACTAGAATCAATTAGAATCATCTAGAATTTATTGAAGATATCGGATTTGATTTCCTGACACCGCACCGAAACTCTGGAGGTCTTGGGGATCGAGCCTGAGCTGGCCTTGAGAACAGTTGTGATCCTCTTGCCTTTTTTTCCGGGGGTGGGGGCATACACAGTGCAAGCCGATCCAACCAGCCTTCAATGCAGAGGTCGTTGCTGGTTCCTCCGCTGATGAAAACTGAGCACTTGAGCGATATGGTGGTTTCTCGAAAAAGAGGTAGCCCAATCATCCCCAAATAGTTTGTTTTAGATGATTTTCTGGGACGAACTTTTCGATGGCGATGGAGAGAGAGAGAGAGAGAGATGATCAATATAGGTGATTTCAGGGGTCCCTTATTTTGAGAAACCACCATACAGAATGTACTGGGAGAGAGCAAGATTACCCCTACAAAATAAGGTCAATAATGTGGGCTCATCATGAGACATTCATGGGTCAAAGAAATTGTTCAAAAACAAACCACCGAACCCTTCAAGTGATGGATTTCACCATGGGGTTCTTTACGTTTTCAGCCACCATCAGCCACTCACAGGTTTTGGTCATGTTTAAATTTGTTTTATTTGTTTGGCATTTCTATTTATATACATGTTATAGATTATGTAATCAAATGTATCTTTGTATATAGATATATTAGCATGATATTATAGATAAATATATATATATATATACCTAAGTCTTCCCCCCTTGCACTATTTTAGGCCCTAAGCAAAAGGCCTAAAATTTCTGACCCTGTTTCATGTTTCAGCCCCTAACCGAAATTTTAGCCCCTATGGCTTTACCATTTCAAGCCTTTTTGCCAGTTCAGCCGTTGACTTGAAGCTAAAAGAGGGCTCCCACGAATGTTTATTGCACGTAGGCTGACAACTCGTCCAAAGATATCTTCAGATGATTCTAGAAGGACAATAATTCAAGACTGGAATTGGTTTCATTCTGTGTTTTCGCATGCTGACCACATTGGCAGCTTGCATCGCAACCCTTGCAGCGAAAACAAAACCACCAAAACATCCAATCAACACGTTTGAACGGTTGTGACTCAATGCGTAGATTATCAGCGTTATCAGCATAAGGGCAATGACATTGTTTTATTGCATCTCTGTATCACGAACTTGGCGTTGACGTTCCACACCAACATTGCATTGGCTACAACATTTCGGTAACATTGACGTGACACCTTCCCCAAATGTCTTCGCTAATCAAAGACCAGGTCCAAAGACAAGGCATTCTGTCAAGATCTTTCTAAGTCAAACCAAAGGTGGGCCATTGCGCCTGCCTTCGGCACAAAGACAAACAGGGTAACTGACGTTGGTCCAGAAGGCTTAGAAAACAACATCCGCAAAACCTGAAGGTCCGCCCCTAAGACGGGTATTTCAGCCCCCGACTTTTTTCATATTTTGATGATTTCACATGAGCAGCTTTAAATGAACACATGAGCAACTCACATGAGCGCATGAGCAAAAGCAGCACATAAGCACATGAGCAAAAACACCACATATGCACATGAGCAAAACGCTGCATGAACACATGAGCAAAGCATGCTGCATGAGCACATGAGCAAAACGCGGCATGAGCACATGAGCAACTCACATGAGGGCATGAGTAAAAACAGCACATGAGTACATGAGAAAAAAACACATGAGCACATGAGCAAAACGCTGCATGAACACATGAGCAAAGCATGCTGCATGAGCACATGAGCAAAACGCGGCATGAGCACATGAGCAACTCACATGAGGGCATGAGTAAAAACAGCACATGAGTACATGAGAAAAAAACACATGAGCACATGAGCAAAACGCTGCATGAGCACATGAGCAAAGCATGCTGAATGAGCGCATGAGCAAAACGCGGCATGAGCACATGAGCAAAACGCGGCATGAGCATTTGAGCAAACGTGGCATGAGCACATGAGCAAAGCATCACATGAGCACTTGAGCAAAGCATCTCATGAGCACATGAGTGCCCGTGTTGGCCACAGCGGCAAAAAGAATCCAAAACCAAACAATATGTGATTTCTGCCCCTGGGCATTTTTTTTGCCCCTAATTGGTTAGGGTCTCTTTTTCCAGCAGGGTCTGAAATTATGCAAGCCTCAGAGGATGCAGGTATATATATATATATGTTTTTTATTTTTGTATTTATTTATTGATTTATTTATTCATATCCATTTATTTGAATTTCCATTGATAAATATTCATTCGGGTAAACCCCCTGGACGCCCCAGCAAAAAAAATGATAAATATAATAGAATACTATTCCCCACGGATTCATTGTTAATGTTCATTTGGAAGCAATTCACAACCAGTTCCAATCCAGTGGCCAAGGATTTGATCAACACCTTCAAGTCCAAAATGCTTCAAGCAAAAGTGCAGCTTACGGTGCCTTTTTTGTTTGGCTTGTCCGGTTGTCCATGTTTTTCGTTGAAGGTTGAGCCAGTGGGTTTAACCCAATGCCAAGCACGTGGCTAAACAGAGGCGAAGACATCAAGTACACGAGGAATAATTGACCTTTACCAACCTGCAGCTAGAGATGGATGTCTCATGCCTCAAAGAACTTTGCTACGGCTACAATCGAACGAGCTAGTGCGTTCTGTAGTCAAACAGTGGCCCCCAAAAAAACGAAGAACTGTTTTTTGAATTTATGAAGTGTATAGCGCTGACAATAATGCTACAAAAAGAGTTTTGTTTTACGAAGGGCTCTGTGTGATGTGAGCCCTGGTCCTCCCACTAAACATTCCTTTTTTAATTTGTTGGAGTTAAGCACAGCATCACTTTTGCTAGCGGTGACCCAAGCCAACTTGCAATTTCTGGGAGCCCACTGCGTGATGCTCTGATGAAGCGGAAGCATTTGGTCATTCCACAAAGATGGTTGTTTGCTTTTTGTTTTGTTTTGTTTGCAGGGTTGCCAGGATTGCTTGGCATTTTGATTGAAGTCATGTAATTACATCCAAGCATCCATTCAAGCATACATTCATTGATATATTGAAAGGTGCGTGAGGTTGTGCAAAGCTACATGTATCTAAACATATTTTTGCATTCGCAAGTGTTCACACCCACACATACATGTTGTTTTCGTGGTTTCATTCCCCAATTGCAGCAAGACTAAAGAGAAGCTATCATGGATTTTTGGAACTTGCGCGCAGCAAAGGGAAGAAGGTTTCCGTTGGTTGGGCATCCCGGCGCCCCAGTTGAGATAAGTATCTTCGGGTTAACCTTGAAAGCCGAAGGGAAGCTGAAAACATCCTACTATGGATCCTCTATGGGTAGTTCTCATCCTTTCTTGTTTGGTTCGATTTCGTAATCGGGTGAAGCGTTCTCTATCATTTGATTGCCGCGCAAAGCGATGACTTTTCATCGCATGCTTCAGCAGCTTGGATTAGCCAGGCAAATTTTAAGGTCCATACGCCGTTCATCACGATGCAAGTGGACAAATGTGGATATAGCCTAGCAGTTGACAAGAGGGGGCTTTCTATACTTATAGAAATACACGCTGATGGATTCAATGTTTACTGGACGCCATTCAATGTTTGTGGAGATCGTTTTATTATGTCTTATTGCATTTGCTCTCGCTAGAAGAGCAGAGTGCTAGCTGGCAAAGAAAGGTCTTCATACAATTTACAATGCGTACCTTCGTAATCAGTAAGCATTTTGCAGTGAACAACTCCTGCCCACTGTAAGGGAACCGCACATAAACAAAGTCAGATCCATCATTGTTTGCAACCATGTTCGATACTTAATTGTTTTTGCCTGTCACCGGACCCAACTCGACTCACACATGATCATTGATCCCCAGCCAATCTTCCGCGGAAATATTTCAGTTTGTTCAAAGACTACCTTTTTGTTCTTGGTGGGAGGGCACACGCATGCATAGAGAATAGATGTGTTTGTGCTATGTGCTGTGATGTACCCCTGTTTCTGGGTTGAGCAGTCATAACTTGGAAGAGCTCAATGCTAGCAGCCCCACACTGCCACAGGCGGAGTGGCATACGTTGCCGTTTGCGTGCAGCACACATCAGTTCGAAAACAATTCACACATACATAGACTCATGCATGACTCATGCATACATTTATGGCATACCATGTCATAGCCTAGGCACCTGTGGCTCTGAACCTGCACGATTCGCATGCATCAAACATTGTCAGGGCCCGGGGGTAGACTTTCCATTGGACACAGCCAGGTTCACGGATCGCTTCACTACCTAACCCCGAGGCAGGCGACGCCCCGCGAAACAAGTGAGTGGCAACATCCAGCGGCCAGGGTTGGTTGGGTTTGGTTGATTCAACCGGTGGATTTTGTGAGTTAGATGTGTGGTTGGTTGCTTGGTTGGGTTGGTGGACATGATTTAGTTGTTAGTTGGTTGATGGGCTGTTTAGGTGATAGGTTTGTGAGCAGCATTTGCAGTCAAAAACTTTGCAGCGGCAGAACCAGCAGTAATTGGATCCTACCAGCCAACAACAACTGGTCCTTGCTGTCAACAATTGTCAATTCTGTTTCTTATTGTTCAACCTCTTTTTACTTATTGTTGATTTGTCTTTTTGAGCTCCTTCAACCATTCTAGTTGGTGGTCTCTATTAATCATTAACCATTGTGAGCCATTGAATCCATTATCTACTTCAGGATATTATTAATAATCATGCTAAACCATCATCACTACCCTGTTATGAACTATTATGATTAACCATCATTACTTTACTACCCAATTATGAACCATTACTTAAGGATTATGATTGACCATCATCAGTAGATAAACCATCCCCAAGCCTTCCAGTAACCTCTATGGTAGGGAACTACTAAACTCCAAGTAGGGATGGTTGCCTATTTCATGGGTAACTGCAAGGGTAGGGATCACTATCACCCTATGATTTTCCATTACTTCAGGATACTCCATACCTGGGCAGGATGACGAAGACCTGTACCCCTTCGGACATCGTGAAGGCGGGGATTTTCTCTTTCCGACAAGGCAGGGGAAGTACCTCGGCACCGAGGTCCTGGAAAGGGTTGGGATTTTCTGAGCCAAGGCTTAACATGTTTCTTATGGCAAACCAAATCTAAAGAAACATCAGGTTCTAGTAACTTGTCATGTTCGAAATACTTGCACGTTGGGATTGTGCCAGGTCAGGAAGTGCATTTAGCACGCTAAAATCCATGTCCCATTTCCTGGCAACTGACCGCACGAAGCTGCCATGACTAAGCTGCACCTTCCGAGGGCATCTTCTCAGCGCTGGATGGTTCGCAGGGAGCATGGCATTGTTTCACGAGGCGGTGAGTGGAGCTGGGGGCGGATCCCGTGACTATTGGCCGCGTCTATTGCATTTGTTCATGTGCTGTGGCATGAGCCTTTGAGCTACGCTGTATAGGCTGAACATGTCAATTGATGCAGACTTCGAAGACCTTCGGATGGACAAAATCCTGCTGTTTGATACTTAGCCACAATTTGCCCTGACACTGGACACAATTGGCGGTCCATGCACGAAAGCTTCTTTTGGTTTCAAGGCAATTGCTCCGCAACATTTCGTTCAAGCATTTCACCAACTCTCAAAAACCGCATAAAACTGCACTCCGATGTTGAAATCGGGTTTCTGAAGATAGGCAATTTCCACAAATGGATGATTAATCCCATGATTATTGATTAATTTATATCATAGTAGGTTAATAAGTGGGGTACCCCGATGTTTGGAGCTCCATCGTTTGAGGTCGCTCGTGTCAGGTCTCTGGCAACCTCACTGAAACGCTGAATCTTCGCGTGATGGACGCAGCCAAGGATCCTCAGTGGATGGGAGCACAGCCAGGTCTTGCGCTTCTTGGCGCATGGTGCGGTGCAGTGGGGATGCTGGTAGTGACGGCGGCCAGTGAAGGAAAGGATTTTCTCGGGGACATCTATAGGATCTATAGATATCTATAGGGACTAGCCTTTGGCATCTTCGAACAAACATGCCGGAGCGATGAGTTCGTGTTGGGGAATGCTTCGTGACCGAAATTGTTCCCTCAGAGTTAAATACCATGGGCCTGGAATCCGGGAGTCAATGACCAGACCTTCGGCTGCTGGAAGGGGACCGCTAAATGCTAGTGCTGAAAATGCAGCAGTCACAGTGAATGGCATCATGTTTGTGCATAAGATTTGTGACCCCCGAAAGCTATAGACATGATTCCCAGAGTGTGGCCATCAGCAGCTATTGAATGATGGCCCAGCTACCGCAAACCATCACATGCAACACACGACGAGCAAACGGCATTTGCAGGCAAGGTGGTTCAATCGGAAGCCAGCTCCAAATTCAAGACGTCAAGTTCACAATCACAACGAAGCACAACCACTGAAAGGAAGAAACCTCAGGGATAGTTGTTCAGAGCACCGGACAGGCACAACAACCTCCGACAGTACGCAGCGGCTAGATATGCCAAGAGAAGAATGTTCGAGAACATTTGTTTCAGCATGCTCTACATATGACAAGGTGTTTTGGGAATGTTGACTCATGTAACCCAGTGGACGAGATGCTGACGGGCACGCCAAACTGCTTCACTTGTTTGGTCGGTTCGGCTAGTGCAGCATCACCTGTTATAATTGGTCGCAATCATACACACAGCACGATGCCTCTCATGATTTGGCGCATGTATTCAGGTTCAGTTGACTGCCAATGTTTTTGCAAAATGCAGTGCGTGGCAGTGTGCATAATGCAGATGGGTACTTGAACCCTTGTTCCTGTAGATGCTACTTGTTGGAAGTTAAGTTGACATTGTATGCGAGTTCTTTTACAGGCAAAACTCCTGTAGTGGACAAAGGTCATAGCGTCAATGCGGTCCTCCTGGTGCATCACTTACCAAATTATCAGGTCATGGAAGGTCTTCTTGACCAATCGTGAGAATATTTGTTCTCCACCAGGACGAATCCAAGTAGCCCGTTGCCTGTTTCCATGCTCAGGAGAAAGAGGAATTGGAAAATTTTCGAGGTGATGATCAGCGAGCTACACCAATACGGGTCCTTTGGTTGTTGCCTTTAAGTGTTGCCCGGGCCATTGGCCGGTCATCCAGTTGGGGCCAAGAAGCATCCACCAACTAGATTGCCATTGCCACTGATTCTTGGCATTGGCTGCATTGACTCAACCTAGTACCACAGGCATCTACAGGAAAGGTCTTTTGAGTCTTTTTGTTTTGGCTATTGGGGTCAGGCTTTGGCAGGACTTCGTTTTTGTAAAGTTCACCATCAGGTTGCGTTTGCTGCAAGTGCTATGAAAGATTTTGATAAACAGCAGCGAGACAATTGTGGCAACGGCGTTGACTTGTTCATTCAGAAGTGCTTCACAGACCCTGAATGGCGGTTTATGAATCGCTTCGCTGCGGTAGTTTCCATGCATTGGGGGTCAGATCTGCACATAGGTCACGATATGTGGAAGAGAATTTCAAAACAGCACAGATTGAGCAGTAAGATTGCTTTTCACTCCCATGTTCAGGAAGAGCTGAAGTTTGATTGGCCTCTCTTTGGATGCACTTTCTTGTTGAACGGTAGTGTTTTTGCTGACATAGACGGATCCATTTGCGCCTTCATTTCGTCCGTCCCAATTCCACCCACCGATTTGCCATGCATATCATTTCCTCTCCAGATGGTGTCTGTCATTTTAGCATCGTTTCGGCACTTGGCATCGACAAGCGTTGCCAGTCGAGCTCATCTCAGGTATATGATTGCTTACAAGCGTAAGCTCCACTCATTCAACCGTGCCTGGGCTTGGTACGCACCTTTTTTTTCAGGGGGTGGCGGTGGTGGAGGGCTATATCATGAACATCTCAGTGTTTGATGTTTCACCAGGAGGCCACTCCTGATTTGGTTTGTATGCGTTTTGCCATGTCAGTTTCTAGATGCCAGTATGGAATGAGTGTCAGTTCTTCCTGGGTGATGCCACAGGTCTTGGAAGTCTTGGGGACTCGGGGTACAAACATTCATGACTTGTGCATATTTGCCGCCTCAAGTTCGAAGTCCCAACGTTTAAAAAAAAGATTTTTCACTGTTGACTTTGGTTGACTAACACAGCTTAATTTGACATAGCTGCACGTGAGGTAGTTGTGTGGCTAATTGACCGTGCAAGTGTAGCACTCTTTTCCCACTGGAAAAAAATCCCATGGCGAGCCTTCTATATAGTGACCTCGGCTTCCCGCTAAATATGCTGCTCAGATTGTTTAACTCTTTCTTCCCCTGACAAAGCCCCCCCGGCTCGCACCAGAATGCATGTACTGTTGTTTTTTTTCAACGAGGGTTTTCTGTGGGGAGTTGGAGGTATTTATTGTTTCCTATTGAAGCGTATAATGAGTTGTAACGCGACCTATAGGACATTTGCTTTAAGACTTATCAAACCTATCACTGTTGTTAAAACATTTGCCATGTTCACTGGAGTTGCTTCCGGGCACGACTTCGACCCGTTTTGCAGTTGATTTGAGTGGTCAAGCCATGGATCACCAGATGCATTGGACTTGGTAGCATGCTTAAAGGATGTATGTAGAATACACAATACACATGGCAAATTGCATGAACAGGTTGATAAATCCAAACCTGAGCAGATTTACAAGATATGCCATGTGCAAAATGGATTGCGCACGAGCGCTTTTGGTTCTTACTACTTTCTGATTTTTGAATTATATTCTTAATTCAGTTTACAAGAGGTACGTAGGAGGACCGTGCGGGCAACTTAAGATCTCGACGTATCTCGCCTCTTTTTCATTCTTTTTCACCCGTTTATTTCTTGCCAGATTTGGTGCCAACTGAAGTTTGGGACGTGGATGCCATGGTTTATTGGCCCCTATCCCGAGCTGCTCCTTGGCTGTCGCGGCTGCGCATGCAAGCAGATAATCATAGTTGATGCATCCCATCCCAAAGCCTGCAATTCAATGGGATAGTGGTGAAAAGATGTGAAAAGGGACTGGAGAAAGTACCTGTCGAACTTGCAAAGTATGCTGTTCATTGGTTGGACATTCCTTCCAACAAAGTTGGGATCAACTTTGAACTTTCACAAAGGTGCTGCCCTGTATGCAGAAATATTTATTTTGATCGAACCTACGTGTGCTCACAATTCTTGATTTTCAGGTGTCCCTCTCGATGCTTTCAAACATGTTGACAATGCGCTGAAACGTTTGCTTTTCAAACATTATGGTTCATTGTGCCAATCAACACTGCAAGGCTTTAATTTTGGTGAATTGATAGCAAGCATCCAGCTTCTTGAGCCCGCATTTGCCAGAGCAAACATTTTTTGAAAAACAGCACATCTATAGTTCCGAATGCGATCGCTCTTAGAGAAAGCCGTCTGTCAAAGTACATGCTTCAATGTCCGGGACCTTAGGTCCGTTCTAGCAGTGAGCACAGCCTCAAACCAGCCACCACGTCTCCTTGAAACAGTGAACAGCTTCCATCAGCTTCCAGCTGAAGCTGAATGCATCTATCGACTTGGTGGTTGTTTTCAACATTTTTTTAATCGCCTAGCAATTATTAACAGATGGCTGATTGACAAGCATATTTTGCACAGGGGTTGAAACCACCAACCAGCATATATTAGGAAAGACAAGCGCATGCTGGTGCTTTTTCAAGGCAAGGGATTAGTCACAGACCGATCCGGTTCTCGCCGTACTTGGCAGGCGGTGTTGCAAAGTCTTCTACTTCTAGGGCACTCGAAATGCCCAAGAGACACCGACCTTTCAGTGCCTTGGAAAATGAAATCCCTTGGATGTGCAGTTGGGGTTATAACCCTGGTGAGTTACGCAGTAAAAGGTAGCTGAACTAGCCCCTAGAAACCATGGTTAGAGACCACCTACGAGCTTTAGATTCTTGTTAGGTTCACACGCTAATCCCCGATTGGAGCTGTGTGTATTTTGACGACCTGTTTTGTCCATTCTCCGATGCAGACCTTTGAATTGCTTTGCTCTCTAAAAGAAACACTTTTTGCTTGCATTTCTTTTGTGAGTTTTTGCGTTTTAATTCAAATTGCTGACATGTTTTTGAATTGATTGGCTTAGCGGTATTTGTCGACTCGGGTACCCTGTTGTCCTTGGATTTTCACGGCGCCAATCCCAAACACTGACCAGAGGAAACTGCAAAGGATAGCAACATGAGTATATGATCATGTATGTGTGTATTTATGTCTATGCCTTTATGTTTCCATTTTCAAATGCATGTAATTATATAATCATATCTATATAATTGATGCGGCCAATGTGCTATATACATAGATATCATTATTCTTTTATAGTTTCCTGTCGGACCTTGTGCCCACCCTTTTTTGGGTTGAACTCTGGAAACCCTTCTCTTAGATTTTGCAAGAAATATGTGTTCTGAAAAGATTTTTTTTGCAAATGATTTGATTGCAATTTACCGGAAATTTCGGGAATTGCCAGAAAATAGTATTTTTGAAAAACCCACGTCGATTTTTTCGCCAGAGTCAAAGAACAGGAGGCGCTTGGTTATTTGGGTATACGGTATGTATGGGTATATGTACTGGCTCAAAGAGTATAGCTATATTGATTGCACAGGGTGGCGGCGGAAGTTTGAGTAGGAAGAGCTAGTTGGTGGAGATGGTGATGGTGATGCTGATGCTGGTGATGATGATGATGATG
>VSDK01000842.1:661709-694209 GCA_009767595.1 Symbiodinium kawagutii | reverse complement strand
CTATGTTCTTGTGTGTTTAATCAACTGATATGTTTACATGAGTTGTGTGTTTTGTTTCTTTGTTTGACCGTGTGTTTTTGTTGTGTGTGGTGTGCTTGTGTCGTTGTATTGGCTGTGCATGTTTATGTTAATTAATGTTGTTGTTGTTGTTGTTGTTGTTGTTGTTGTTGTTGTTGTTGTTGTTGTTGTTGTTGTTGTGGTTGTGGTGGTGGTGGTGGTGGTGGTGGTGGTGGTCATGGTGGTGATAAGAATCCTGCACGACGAGGCATCATTTGTATTCATTTGTTTGTTCTCGCTCTTGCGAGCATTTCTAAGCCACAAACATCTCTTCGGGGGGCTTGGCAGATGGCACTTGGCGTCTTTTTCGCAGCTCGGTGGACGTTGTGGTTGGCATTCCCAGATCCATGAAGTAGTGCTACAAGCCGGTTCGGTATTGCTTAGACATCAGGACTGAGCCTGCTTCCCACATAGCAGTACCATGCAATGGCGTTGTTTGCACCTCCCACTGTATACTTGAAATCCGGGCTGGTTGAGGGTCCCCACATTCGGTCAATGGTGGCTCCACTCCACCGGGGGGAGGCGAGTTGTGGCACTGGTGCTGGTTTCCTTGCGGGCTTGAAGGCTAACGGCTTGCCACCCGTGGATGATTTTTTTGGACTCGGGACAAAACATAGTATTTCTTTCCAACCAGTAGGTTTTCTTTTTCTGGGTGTTTTAAAGATTGGAGACCCCACTATTGCGTTTCTATGCGTTTGTGACTTTTTGTCTGTAAACATGAGGCCTTTGGTCCAGCTGATGGTGGAATGCTTCAGAGAAGAAAAGACGTGGACTCCCGGCTATTCGGACGAAGTCTGGTCTGCGCTCAATATTGCGCAAAGAACTCGCAACTTGGACACAGCATAGAAATCATCTGAAGCACAGGCCTTGATTGCGTAATAAGACTAGCCACGATTCTGGGATACTTACTGTAGTAGAATGATTCTCTTTTCAATGCCTGCTGGGTCATGCTTTCAATTGAATTACTTCATGCTGGGTCATTTTGATAGTTTGACGATTGTTTTTGTATGTGTATATTTGTAAAATGATATGTCTCAATGGATTTCCGCTAGATTCAAGATCATTTCAGTATGGGATAGTCTGTGGCCATCAGTGCCAGGAGACTGACTTGTGATATAAAAACGGGATCTTCAAATTCGCCGCAGCTGATTAGCTGTTTGGCTCAACATTTTGCAACCATTGTGGCCGCAGGATGGTGCAGACTGACACCAAAAGATGTTGTTTCCGGTCCAAAGCGTTGATAGTGGAACTATGTGAAACTCAAAGCTGTGTGTAGTCAGCAAATCACAGCTGGAACGTCAGTTCTGCTTTGCTACAAATATGGTGTGTTTGGTCCCGATTGTGGCAGGGTCTTATCCAAGAGCAAACTTTAACCAAGGTATACTGGCTCAGGCATCGACTGCAACTGCAAAGAACCAGGCATTTGAGAGGGGTCAGGGCCGACACCGCAAATTTGGTTGCATTTTACTGCCATTGGCAAGCTGGAGTTTGCTGGCAAACATGGCAGTTGCAAACTATTATGTGCTTTTTGGATGTGATGTTCCCAGATTTGATGACTCACTCACATGCAAAGGAAACAAAGAGAATGATACAATTCGAACCATAAAACTGGACAGACCAGCAGATGGACAGACAGGCAAACGGGCAGCTGGACAGACAGACAGACAGACACACAAAAAAAAAAGCGGGGAAATGCAAAGGCAGAACACTGGAAGGACGGAGCGGTGGAAAGATGGATCACAGGCCGAAAGACACCTGGAGAGAAAATACGTGTGCTGTGGACTGTAAACATTGATACAGCTAGGGATAGACAAACTCCCCCCACAAGCTTGAGACAGAACCAGTAGATGGATGGAAATTTAACTACTACAGGGATTGTTGTAAAAGGCAGGATTCAGAGTTGTGGACAAATATTGGTGCAGTAGATTCGGTTACTGCAACGCCAAGTTACATTCCCCGAGGTTGTGTCCCGCACATCCGGAAGAACATTGCAGTACTGTAAGTGCCCCAATAGCAGATGAGAGTCGTGCATGACAGCTAACAGATAGATGAAAATATGAAGAGAAGAGAGAGGTTGTGTTTGCCCATTAGTTTTGCAAATGATCCCAGGATTGTGTTCATGATTCGTAGTTAATGGATCAGTCGGCTATCTCAATTTCCCTCCTGTTTGCTACCCCCTGTCTCAACAGGTGCCCAGCAATGCTTGGTTCCCTGGAACTCAGCAGGTTGCGCAAGCCCAACTGCCCAGCTGCCGGTTGGCTGCCCGATCCCAGCTGCAGCAACACCTGCAGGTCTGCCAGCGGTGCCAAGTGCCCAAGGTCTACAAGGCGCGTTGGCGTTTTTTTCCCACGTTTTGTCATTTGTCCAAGAAATGATTATATAGAACTTGTTGGCGGTCAGCAAAATGATGTCAAATGACTTTGCAAGATGATGCCAAATGACCATCAAACAATCAGGAAAAATTGTCAAGCTTCGGAAGGGTTTTGAATGCCTTTTCAAACAGAACAGCAATTAGCAATGCTGAAGATGGTTGATGGCAGAGTTTAAGGGTGAGCACTTGACGATGGTTCACGGCATGTCTGATTGTGATCTACGATTACTAGCGATCAACAAAGATCACGCATGCTGGTGCTTTAGGCCCCCCGGTTTTGAGGGGACGGTGTGCCATCAAAGACATTGTTGTCCCCTAGATGGGGGTTGTTGGGATGGCTATGGGCGAATTGCGTGCCATTGTCCCAGGTGTCAAGAACAGAGTACGAGGAGCTGTCGACTGCCTTTTATGTTGCAGAGTGTGCCCTAGCGTGCCAAGTGTCCAGCAGTCCTGTTTTTTTTGTTCGTTTTCGGTTTGAGTCACCATTGTAGCACCATGTTATTAATAGACTGCTTATAGCAGCATTGTAGCTCCATAATAATTGTTATTAATATCTTAATATTGTAGCACCAGCAGTCAACCAATGAATGTTTTACACCTAATATAGCTATAGTCACCATTGCAGCACCTTGATATTAATGGTTTTACTGCTTATAGCTATCTTGAAACCTATGTCACGTTGTCATTTCAGCATTCTCCGATCCGAGCTTCGCCATGCCAGTTGTTGGTGCTGGCTGAAAGAGCTCTGACCAGCCTGCATGTAAGAGCATATGGCGGTTTCTCAAAATGGGGAGCCCCAAAAATGGTCAGTTTACTATTACAAATAGCTCATGAAGGATGATTTTGGGGGCACCCCTATTTTGAGAAACACCCGTATCAGCATATTCATACATTGTAGGCAGATTGGTTCATGCCCTGTTTTTCAAATGCCAGCTTGGATTTTTTGTGTCAAAACAAAATCAATGGATGCATGATGATGCATGTTTGTTCCTTTGCGTATCCATTTGTAGTAGCACATGGTAAGACATCTTGACCATTCACATATACAGTATACAGAAGTTTTGTTTCTCCACATTGAAATCTAAAGTATGTCAACACCATTCACGGCTGTATACAGATCAACTGACGTATACAAAAATGTTCACGGTTTGCGTGCACGTGCGCATACGCAGATGTAAATATGTAGAGGAGGATTACCCCACTTGACACACACACACACACACAGACATATATATATATATACCTGCCGCTGCGTGTTTGTGCTATATGTTCAGCCGCCAGTGATTCCACAATCACAACGTACATAATTGACCTTAAACCCTTGGAAACCACAGCACCCGTGCAAGAAAATGCAATGAGGGTTGTGCACGTGCTTCCTGGCTCTAACCGCCGAGGCACTTTCAGATCTATGTTCTTGGCGCACTTTCCGCCCGATGATTGCGGAGGATTGTTTATTTCGGATGGTCCGGATCTACAAGTCCTACCGTTCCAAACATCAGCATCATCAGCTTATAGTTTCTGACATGGGCAGGGCTCAGGTTATGACCCCCAAAGTGGTGGATTTCTCGCTGATTTCTATCCCATTGGTGCCTCGGAGCCCCCCTTTGTCAGAAAATCAGTCGTGTTTCTGATTTCTATCGGATGATGCTCACATGCATTCTTGCATGTTTGTCATTGTTTCTGAAACTTCACCACGGCCAGTTCCCCACAGCATCGCCAGTTACTCAGAAGATTTCAGAACAATTGGATTTGCGAGTCTCAATGGCTTTTAAGCATGCTGATTGTTTGATTGGCCACGATCACTTGTGACACTTGTGACCCTCTTGCGCGGGCGGTCTCCCGAGAAAAACCGCGCGGTAGAAAGACGACTGCTGCCGCTGCGCGCATGCAGCTGTGTGCGTTTGAGAGCGCCAAGGGGCGGTCTGAGAAATAATGAAAAGGGTCTCTTTGGGCGAACTTATCCTGGATGGTTATTTAATTGTGATGGTTGATAAAAGGTTTCATAGTGGGGAGTGATATATACCCGAGCCAGCAACCGATCAACAGTGATCGAAATAGAAACAGCCACGAAACAGCATGGACGAGAACACTTAGAGCCTTTCTACAGGGAGAATATTTGCCTAACTTGACCCCCTCTTGCACTAGGTGCGAAAGCAGCTGGTACTGATATGGTTTTCTGAATCCATCACGCGGCTTCTTCAGGCGTATGATTCTGCAGGGCTCATGTGTTTGCTGCCGTGATTTGTGTATATTTTTGCTGCCGAGCTAATGATTTGTGTCATGGTTTTTCCTGCATAGGTAGAGGACGTCCAGCTGGCGCACGGGTTCCCCTGCACTGGCAAAACCATGTTGGCCATCGTTGGCTGGGTCCTGTTCATTTTTGCATGTTGGTACTGTCATTCATCTTAGCCACGTGAACTGCCACAATCAATACACCATAGTCAAGATATGTCAAGATGTCACCAGTGGCGTATGTCTCTAGTCCTGACCATCATGGTTCGACCCTAAGACGGTTGTAGCGCATTAAGCGCAGTGTCGTGAAGCATGGCCCACCATGGCTGCCGAGGCAGGCACTCGCACTTTTCCGCCAGCTTCCTGGCGACGAGCCGTCCGGCAGGTGGGGTGTCAGCTGAGGATTTGTGAAAGTTTGACTGCGTTTAAAGACACACACACACACACATTCACGTACTTCTATATATCCATACTTAAATTAAAATATTTAACATATATATATAAATATGTTTTAATGTTTATTCATATTCAAATTTCTAAAGTGCTTCATATTTTTTAAAGACTATATCATCAATGGTTAACGGTTAGTGATATGGTTCTATCTACCTAGCCATGTTCTCAATTCCTGCTCGCACATGGCTCATTCTGCTGGATGAATTTTGTTGCGGTCACAATGACTGTAGCATGTGAGTGTCACAACCTGTTGGCAGTTGTAGCAACATTACCCACCAACAGAAGGGCTACTACTATACTGTATTCACATTTATAGATACATCTAGTTGATTGTTTGTGTGTCTCTCTATCTCTCTATCTATTTGTTTGTTTCTTTGTTTGTTTGTTTCCCTGTCTTTCTATATACCTATACTCTTTGAGGGCAACCATCCACTTTGAGCCTGAACATCCCTCCCGAATTGACTGGATCGTGCCCTGATCAGTTTCTTGTGACCGAAAATCTTGAGACCAAGACGTATTGATTCCTATGTTTTCCCTGGGGGGACCATCACTTTAGGACACATTTGTGTAACCTGAACTGGACCAATAGAATCTGATAAAGCTCCCACGTGCTCAAGGGAGCGTGCTGAGAAACTCGCTCAAATGTTCAGCGAGAAAAACTGGGGCTTTTCCCGGAGCCTGAGGATTTCCTCCTGGTGATATCCATGCTGATGACATTTGGTGAGGCAGATATCCCTTGAGCTTTCCATATTATATATATTTTTTTTTCGCGAAAGCAGGGCTTTCGTGGGCTCCTGTGTGCAGGCTGCTGACACGGGGCCCCCGGAAGCTGATTCAATTTTTGGGTGGACGCGTAGCCACTTAATTAGTTTTGCAGCACGGCGCCCTGATCAATCGATCCAGTTTCAAAAATAAGATGACCATTGATCATTAACTTACGTTTAAACAGTGGAGCATTTTACACGGATCAGCTTAACTGATGGTAGATTGAAAAGATGCACCTGGTTTGTGAGATGGATATCACTGAATTGATAGTCTGCGGCTTGTCCAGTGATACTGTTCATCGGTGCTCAACATTCTGTGGGCTCCATAGATTGTACACGGCAGCTCTAGCAATGATTGGATAAGCACCCTTATGAACTGTAGCGACAACCATCATGGATCATTCCGAACCAATATTGTCCGCCATGAGCACAATGACAATGAACCAGCATGATTCGCAATGATTGACCATGATAAACCACCAATATGAAGCATCATTATCATAAACTATCATTTTCACAGGTTTAGCCCACAGTGACCCGAAGGAAATTGCAGTACACCCTCCCTACAGAGTGTGAACGATGAACGAATGGGTAGCAAATGATAAAGACAAGACCAGACACATGGCAGGCTATACACCGGCATTCAAAAGGAAAAACAAAAGCCCGCACACGGCTGGCACCCATGCAAACCACACTCAGACTGGGGTGATATAAAATTCAGCGCGTAGGATCGATGTTTGCCTGTGGATGTATGGAAATATCTACGTAGCGCAAGGAAAGCCTCTTGGCCGTGCACAAGTTTAGGCAGGCAAGTCAAGCTGGCATGACCAAACTTATACGCCGAGTCAAATGCTGTGAGGAAACGATACGATCACATGATTCATGCAAGGCAGATGTTTTAGATACCTTCTGGTAAACTAAGATGGCAACGGATTTTCACCATATTTCAAAATGTGAAACCCTGGCTTCAAGAAACTGCAGTTCGCTGGCATGCAAGCAGGTGCAATTCTGTGGCGTGCAGCACCGTGATGAGTGCTCTAGCTCGAGGTCAGCATGCAGAGTTTCATCCCTGGTTTTCAGAACGATGGTTGCGAAATGATCTCAAGCCAAAGGTTGCAGTACAGCAGGTCATCTCAAGGGTTTGATGCTAAAATGCTCCCAGACCCAACATGGTCACCTCAGCACCACTGGATCACGGGCTTGGTGAGAACTTGCATCGAAGATTTGTGTTGCGTTGTTTTTGACGCGAGGTTTTTTAGATTCACGGGTTACACATTGATGGATCCGGGATTGTATAGTCAGGTTTGCAACCATCAAGTTCCACTGGTTCCGGCATGTTGTGACAATAGGTGTTTCCTATGAATTCGTATGTCATGCTTAGCTTTGTCGAAAATTGACAAAGACATCATAGTGGTTGGATGCAGCCCAGCATTATTGCTCCCACCCCAGGTGATTTTGATTGTTGTCGATGTCGTCAGTATCCATAGATGCCATAGATATTGTGGCTGAAAACCAACAACCTGCAATTACCGTTTTGTCAAGGTTGATTACCATTTGACATGCCCCCGATTGGAAAATTGGAAATCTATATTTCATCAAGTCTGTTTTCTACCAATTTGTGCGGCTGCTAAATGACAGGTGCGTGTTCAACAAGCAACCAACTCATGGTATTTGCGCGTTCGTGATTGTCAGGATGCATCCAATAGAATATTTTTTTCCGACATTATTTCTCAAAATAGAGGCACCCCGAAATCATCCAGTATCAACCATTTACAGCAATAACCATTCCTTTGGGGGGTCCCCTAGGAAACCATGACTATGCTGTGGTTTTCAGTGAAACCTCTGGGGACTTGTCGGCAGGTCTACAGTGGCAAAGGTCTTTGCAACTGCTGCACGTCTTCCAGGATCCGGAAAGAGCACCTGCCGCAGCAGTTGCTGCAGCGCCACCCAACGTTGTGAGCATAACGGCTGCTGCCAACGGCTGCTGGTTGAAGGAAGTCATGCATCAGCAGTAGACCGGCTGGTCCCAGTCATGAACCTGAGCAATTGACAAAGGCCATGGTTGACTTTAGGTACACGACTGGTTCAACATCCTCTAGCAGATTGGCGGATTGGTAGCGTGACAGCTGAGCGCTTGTTGAACACCTTTGCTGAATGGCTGCGGGGTATGGTATCATGGCTCCACGCATGGATGCTGCAGACCCTGGGGGCCTGCATAGCTGGACTGGAATGATGACAAACACATACAAAATACCAGGTTCCAGCACCTGGTCTTTGCTATCCACAAAGGCGGGTTTGCAGGTTTTTCCTCTTTCTGTGCGTTTGAAGGGCCAACTGGAGCCTTCAGAAATAGGTTTGGGTGCCTCCATACATGGCGTATAGCTAGCAAAATCGAGGCAGTTTCCAAGCACCAACGGTACAATTATATTGGGATGGCTTTTGGGGTGCCACAGTTCATGCAAAGCCCTGTTTGACAATCCATGGCCAGGGGCTCCACATTGAACCAGAGCATTCCGTAGGGATTCGTTGTGATTGGTCTTGATGAAGAGTTATGCTACCTGGCTCCCAGTGGTTTATTAAAAAATCATGTGGGGAAGATTTTGATCAGTGCCAACGAATTCATCTACGCCTTTGGTTTTTGGGCACTCCTTTTTCTCGGGCCTCGGAACTTCCCTAATATTGTTTCATGAAGGGCAGGTGGTCACTCCGTTTGTCAGCGCGTTGTGTCAATTGCTTTGCTCATGTTTTGGTTTGCTTTGCTTTTCTCACATTAAACAAAAATTAATCTGGGCATGTTTTCTCTTTCCGTGGCGCATGATCGAATGGTGTGGCTGTTGGTGCGGAGATTGTTTTTACAGGAGTATGTTTTCCATATTTTGCAGAGTGGGAGTGTTGTTGTGTTCTCTATCTAACTGCTACATTCAAAAGTCGTTGTTGGAGAAGCCCGTGGATGTAGTGCAACACTGATTCGGTGGCATTGGATAGCCGTTTTTTGATGTCAGCAACAGCAGGACTACCAGAAATGACCCCCGTCGTGTCATGCACAGCCATTATCAACAGACTACCAATCAGTCATCAAATTTCACTACCGTTAGCAATGATTAGTATAACCAAGGTAGTTGAAGTTAGAATGCCATTAATGATCAGTCATAATTGACCACTATTAGCAATTATTTAATGCTTATACCCATCAATCATGATAATGAACCACCATGAGCCACGACAATAGAACGAATACCTTTGAATCATCATTGAAGGACATTTGGAAGTCAAACATGCAACTAATGCATGGAAAGTTGCAGCAGGTAGTCAGAGCAAAAAAAAGGAAAATCAAATATGTGTGCCTGACTGGCAGGGATCGCCAAGAACTCTTTGATTTTGGATAGATAGATTTTGTGCTCCGAGACGATCGAAAATATAGGCCCATCAATCAAGCCCGCCGGTCCGGAGGTAATTTGGGAGAGCGGTCCGAAAAAATATGCGCTGCTGTGGAGAAAAAAGTATTAGCAACTCAAAATTCAAAATCGTGAAACACTGTCATGCCCGAAGACTTTTTGGAAGATGAGATTTGCAAAAGGTTCATGGCACTGCGGCCACAAGCACATTTGCGAGTCAAAATTGTCCAAACCTGAAGGGTTCGCGGCGTTCTGTAAGGTCAAGATGATCAAAATGTGCACGGTGCTGTGGCGAAATGTGCGTTTGCAAGTCAGAGACGTCAAGGAATCTGCACTTTCGCGGCATTTTTTAAAATCAAACTCTGCAAAAAGTGCACGTCACCGGAGTGAGGAGCACATAGTAAAATTTCTCAAAAACTTGCAGGTTGGGGGTGGTTTTGATACGTATTCCAAACTTACCACAGCAATACCACCACTGACCATCATCATCATCATCATCATCATCATCATCATCACCACCACCATCACCATGAGCATCACCATCACCACCATCATCACCGTGATCAATCAACCAATCAAACAACCAACCAAGATCAACCAAGCAATTCACCAATCAGCCAATAAATCAAACCATGAACCAAACAATGAACCAACAGACGAACCAACCAACTAAGCTACCAACAACAAATTAACAAATTAATAGATCAATAGTCAATCAATCAATTAATCAATTAATCATTCAAATGCATCCTCATTCATAATGCCCAGCAAGTATCTTCATTGACCAGTATAGCGACCATTAACCATAGAATACTTATCAATCATCCCCATCAGCCAATAGAATGCCAATTCATTATCATGTTTAACAGGATTAGCAAACATCCGCCCACGGTCACGGGGTTATTCGGACTTTAATTCACACTGGAATGTGCATTTCGCATTGGCAAGGCCATGCAAATCGCATCAAATCGCACCTAAATGTCTACAAGGAATTTGATCAAATTCTTTTCTCGAAGTAGCGAAAATCTGGGTTTTGAAGCATTTCGTTTGCATAAATGCATGCTTGTGTTTTGTTCTGCGTGTTCATCCAAAGGGCTGGCCGGGAGGTCCAAAAGAAGTTAGCACAACTAGGTATCCAATGGTACCTCAAAGATGATGTATGATGGGCATATCATCACCACTTGGTCAGTCCCACGCCACCCATCCCCCTAAACACACCGATAAAAACGCATTCCGAAAGGACAGAAAGAAAGGAAGAGAGAAAACATGGTCCCGTTTCTACCCTGCTAGCGCGCACCTGAACCATAGTATAGCCATCAATCATGATGATAGTTGACCACTAGTGGCACGCGTCAACCAGATCATAGACATCAATCATGGTAATTGATCACCGCTAGCAATCGTCAATATATTCAATATGTATGCCCAGATCATCCGGACAGACCAATATTGACAAGCGTTAACCATGAACCACAGAATTTCAATCAATGAATCATCACAACACACTTTTAGCAATGATTGATACTATTCAGTATCATCAACCACCTTTAATTATCATCAACCATTAATGATTGATTAACGGATAAACCATTATCACTTATCATCAATCATTGACTTCTTGACTATCATTTAAGAACTAATCCATTTATTTTCATCAACCATGATTAGTTAAGCCCGGTTGGCTTCTGTTGAGCCGGTAGCCATGGCTGATCAGCCCTGTTCCATCCTAATCGCTGCCATGAAGCCTTCCAACAATTGTATATTGCCCATCCATTGACCTGCAGTACAAGCAAGTAGCTGATTAACAATCCATGAACATACATTATCACCCATCAATCATCATAAACCAACATGATTAATCATCCACCATGGTTGCCACAATGAGCTATCATTAACCATTACAGTCATCGACCGTAGTCTTAATATGTCTTAATCATTAACCATATCATTAACCATATCATGAACCATGGTTCAAAACCCATGGCCAGGACATGCGGGTGGCCATCAACCTAGTGACCAGCAGCGCTGCTGTGTCCGGCCTCGAGCGTTTGGGTCGCTGGCAGGACCCGGGATGGCTCTCCGGTGGGTCTGGGGCGTGTCACTGGGACATGGGTCGATCACGGTAGATCATTGAGCTGGGATAAGCTAAATGTGAATATGCTGGGATAAGCACATTTGGCTGGTATACATCATATTTGTGGATCATTTAGCTGGGATAGGCACATTTAGCTGGTATATTGTTTCATATTGTGTTCAATATGGATTTGTTTTTGCACATTCCAAGCCACTCGAATGTTTACCAACAAGCCCTATCCACAGGATAATTGCTTTTCTTGTATATAAGAAGGGATGGCGATGGAAAACAAACAATATATATAAATATACATTTGCAGATACATGTTTTCTTATGATACATATATTATCATATATTTTATATTTTTATATACATACATTCTTCGTCACTTTGTCAATTTGACAGATTTATCTACAAGACGGAAATGCGCAGATGTGCGTTCACGCGATCATTTTCATGTGGCCCGACGGACCACCATATTTGGAGAGCCAGGGATTTTTAATATTGCCTCGCATACTCCAATGCAGACATTGTATGTGTAGTCGTTTCTGTGTATTTGCCTTAGGGAAATTTGAACCCCTGGTACCATTTTTGCAATATATTGGCACACCAATTGTGGCACGGGATAATTTCAAACACGAGTGAATCTACCCTGCTTGGGATGTTGGAAGAGGATTCAGACGTGAGCTATATAATTGAGACAACGCACTGCACCCGGAAAGGCCGAGAGCGGCTGGACAGTCAGTTCGCTTACCAACGTGTTTTTCACCTTGTTCGGTTGATGGTAATACCAGGCTGGTAAAATCTTATTGGTCATTACACTCCATTGCTAGCCATTATAGCAATGATGAACCAATTAGTCACCAACTATCATCAACCATATATATATATATATATACATATATATATTGTTGTGATGCATTGTAGGCGGGTATCCCTTTCAAGTAGGCCAGCGAATCCAATTGGCTCAAGTAAATGTTACAATCGGAGAAATGTCATTCCGGCATTTGGGCCTTGACGTTGGCCTCCGTTGGTCCAAAGAAACCATTGGTGGCCGGCCGCGTGCAGCTTCTGTCCGCGAAGATCTACTGCTGAGATGTCTGATTTGGGTTCGGAAGATGATGAACTAGATGATGAAGAGACCGATGACACACTCCCGTGCTCTTGGAATTTTGTGGCAGTTTGCATCCTCATGCCCTTTTTCAACGGACAAATCAATGCCCTGCTCACACCTGCTTTCACCCTCCATTTCTTGGCAATGGAATGGGATGTTGTCCATTGTGGATTGGCTATGAGCTTGGGATTCCTTTTGCGTATGATCGTTCAACACATTTTGCTGCGAACTGGGTACTGGATGGTGGTGCCACTGTGCGCTGTCAACTTGGCTTTTGCCATTTTGGCAATTTTCTTCTTCCAAAGTGAGTGGGCCATTTTCTTGCAAATTATGCTGATCTATGGCATTGATGCGGCTATCGCCATTGAAGGCATCGCCTTTGACACCTTTGGTTCTTCAGAATTCCAGGCCCGAAGTGCTTCTTCCATCACATTGTCAACCTTCACCCTGTCGGTAGCACTGTCCTGCACCATTGGAGGTGTCCTCTACGACACACTTGGTTGGGTGGGCCTTGCAGGTTACCATACCATGTGTGAAGGTCTCCTTATTGTTTTGCTCTTTCAAGGTGGCTTCAGACAATCCTTCAGGGAGACCTTTTTTCCAAAAGATGATACCGAGGAAGAACAGGATCCGGAGGGCGGACAGGGAGGGCATGCAGACTCACAGATCTTTACTCGCGTGGTGCCTGGAGATCCCCATCCTCGAAGTAGCTTGCCCGGAGTTCTTGAAGAGATGGAGGTGCTTGACGCCAACGAAGAGATTGATCAGGATGAAGTACGTGAAGTGCCTGGACCTCAGCGGGAAGTTTCCACAGCCACTGAGAAAGAAGGGAATGAAGGAAATGAGAATGAAGAAAAAGAGGAGAATGAGGATAGGAGTGGAGTTGCCGATCCTCGTACGAGTGGACTCTCTGTGGGGTGTGACAGCGGCAAGAACGGTCCCAGTGGACTCACTGCAGAAGAGAACAAGAATGGGCTCATACGTATGGTCTCAGTAGATGCGTCGAGTGCCAGTGAAGGTTCAAGCCACCAAAGACACAGCAGAAGCACGCATCGCAGCACGCATCGCAGCACGCAACGCAGCCTGCCCAGAGGCAGCGTGGCTAGTGGTGTGTCGCGCCGGTCGAGGGCTAGTGGTGTGTCGCGCCGGTCGAGGACGAGTCGTCGCAGGAACCGTGGCAGTTTGATGAGCAGGATGAGTCTGGCCTCGAGAATGAGTCAGGTCTCACGAGTTTCTCACTCTGCGCACCTCTTGAGCTACGGCTTTGGGGTGAGCGGCGCTCTGCAGCCACACATTGTAGGAACCACCGGAAAGTCCCTCATGCCGCGCCACGACCTTGAGGTGCTCGAAGACATGATGGAGGAGACCAGCCCAAGAAACTCGGTGGAGGAGGATGATGTGGCACGAGCAAAGTCATCAAAGTCTATGAAAGCTGGCATGCCAAAGGATCTCAGATTTCCAGCTTTCTTGATTGTGCTCACTGCCTTTTTCAACAACATGACTTACTCCATGGAATTTGCGACCTTTGCCATCTTCTACAAAGAGGTACACAAGTGGAACCAAGCAACCTTTGCAAGTATTGCTCAAACATCAGGAGATGTGATAGCTGCAATCACCATACAAGTTCTGACCAAGTATGGCACAGCTGAGCATGATGAATTTTCAGCAGGCTGCTTGCGACGTTTTCTTAACTACCTGACATCTTCGCCGTACAACCTGAGTTTCCTCCTGGTGAATTGGATTCTTCTGAACATGGGGATGATCAGTCCGTGGTTACCTGCGGCCATTGCGGCGCAGGTCGTGATGGGCACAGTCTATGTGTATGGTGAAAAATGGGTCAGTGACATGAACTTGTTCTACAGCTTGGGTGAGCCGCAGGTCTTCATGACTTTACAGGTGATGACCAAAAATGCTGAAGCATTCGGCGGTGCCATTGCAGGTGTCCTAGGAATTGGTCTTTACTCCTGGTCCCCAGTGGCACCTTTCTGTTTTTGTGCAATTTTTGGTTGCCTGGTCTTCATCATTTTCACTTCAGGTTTCTTCTCTCGTCTGGGAATCGTGGATGACATTGAGTTGGCTGAGGCCCAACGTGCAAGACGCAAAGGCTTTCGAAGGGTGAGCTCATGGAAGGCTGTGAAATCAGATCGAAATACGGTGGCCTCGCGAAAGACCTTGTCACTGATAGACGATGAGCCTCAGTCCTGAGATCCCTGCGACGAAGAGATGGATCGTTCAGATCATTTTCCATTGTAAACGCATTCTGAGTGTGCAATGTTTCTTTGCGCACACTGTCCGTTAAGCAGTATGCCCGAAAGTGGCCGAGCTGTAATCCTAAGGATTAGCTTGCTGCACAGCGACGGATCCGCTAGCCAAAAAGAACACCAGACCTCAATTTGCACCGGGTTGGAGAATGATCGTCGTGAGCCTTTGACGAGCACTTTTCCAGCTTTCTTACAAATTAGTTTTCACACAACTCGTGGCATATTCATCGGTTCGCCTAAGATGTGCATTGATGTGTGCATTGATGGATGCGCATGTTTAGTAAGTATCTCGTGATTGTTCTTAGTACAGAGGCTTTTTGAAAGTTTCTGAATGCACAACAAGCGGGAAGAATGCAGGCGGAACAATTCAGTACACATCAGACCTGCTTCTGGAAGAGCAGTGGTCAGGACTCAGCTCAGGACCCATAATTTGTTTGTGTCTTAGCTGGGTCGTGTTTCAGCTACATGCTGCAACTCATTCTAGGAGTTTAACCATGCATGAAAGGTGGATTCAAATCTAGACCGCTGAGTTTCAGGTATGTCCACGAGATGATCGAAAATCACCCGGTTTTGTGATAAATTCCTGTTGCAACTTCGTGCTTTCCCACGAGAGCCCCTATAAAAAAATACTTTGTTTTTGTTCGATTAAGAGCGATTGAACTTGCGGGACAAAAAGCCAAAGATTGTTGAATGATCATGGTTGTAAATGGCCAAGAACAATCATGATTGGTACTGGTTGATAGTGCTTTATCGTTGTCAAAGATCGCTATATCACATGATGGCTAACAAGTGGCTGAATAATAGAGCCTTTTCCCAGATTTCCCAGGCAGCGTTGCACGTGCTGCAGCAGTGTCGGGCATTTGGCCTTCGACCCGATGTGGTTCTGTGCGCCACCGAAGCCAGGGCCACCAAAACAGAGAGGTTCAGCAACCAAGGCACGTATTGTAGAATAAAGTGGTCTAAAGGAACAAGTGGCTGTGGGTCAAAACCCCGTACCCCTGGTTCCCCATCATTAGCCATTGTTTTCCCTATTATTGTTGGTCATTATCCCCAATATTGGTTGGTTAATATTGACCCATAGCCAAGTAGGAATCCCATGCAATGCAATCCCCACCTCTCCCAGCTCGTATTGAGATGTAGCGAGGGAGCGATTCGGAGCCAGTTGCGATCAGCAAATGAGAACCCAAAGCCTAGGCAACGTAAGCGTTGATGGATAATGCATGATCATGTATGATGGATAGTTAGGCACCCGTAGGCACAAATAATTCACAATGGATTGCAACCTGTTTGAGATTACCTGGAGCAACCCGTTTGAGACTACCTGCAACGTCAGAGGTGCCCCAGGTATGTTCTTGTCAGTCCATGATTTCGCAGTGGCTGCTGCCAAGTCTATTTCAGATGTTGGAACGGATTCATCAGCTTGGAAGTGTTGCCTGGGGCTGAATTGGCATGAATCTTACTGAGCATTGTAATGACATGTCATGACTTATTGTATCTTATTGTAACAAGTGGTCAAATATGCAAGCACAGATGAATGCCGCAATGATGCATGCATTTGTGGGTATTATTTGTGATTTCTCTTGAAGAACATCCGACAAACCAACGACATAGATGGACTGCAACTTGAAACCGTTGGGTTTTGAACTAAGCATAGCTAACCACTGGGGGTGTCTTTTTTATTCAACCAAGTGGTCGCCAGCAGGGAAAGTCATTGGTCATTGGTTGGGCAGTGCGGATGGGAATTTCTGCCAAGAGGACCGGGGTTATCTCTCTCAGTTGGCGGAGTTGGGATGGGATCATCGTACCCAAACAACCCAAATGACAGCTGGAGGGGAATGATGCGCATCCGCTGCGCAGCATTCAGCCAAGCGGCTCCCATAGGGCCAAGGGCCCCTGTACAGCTCGCGACTGCGCAGCAGTCTGAAGGGAACCTGTCGCCATGGCGGACGGAACGATGTCGGCGAAGTTTATGAAAAGTGCCTTTGTAGGTTCCTTGGGCGAAAATTATTGGGTAGTGCGGAAGTATTTGTTTTAGTAGTAATAGTAGCAGATTAGTAGCGGTAGGATTGGTAATAAAATGAAAAGAGTAGTAGCAGCAGCAGCAGGAGTAGCAGCAGGAGGAGGAGGAGGAGTAGTAGTAGTAGTAGTACTAGTAGTAGTACTAGTAGTAGTAGTAGTAGTAGTAGTAGTAGTAGTAGTAGTAGTAGTAGTAGTAGTAGTAGTAGTAGTAGTAGTAGTAATAGTAGTAGTAGTAGTAGTAGTACTAGTAGTCGTAGTAGTGGTCGTAGTAGTAGTAGTAGTCGTAGTAGTAGTAGTAGTAGTAGCAGTAGTAGCAGTAGTAGTAGTAGTAGTAGTCGTAGTAGTAGTAGTAGTAGTAGTAGTAGTAGCAGTAGTAGTAGTAGTACTAGTAGTCGTAGTAGTAATAGTAGTAGTAGTAGTAGTAGCAGTAGTAGCAGCAATAATAGTTGGCTTCAATATTCACGGGGCTATGACTTTGCCATACCAATTTTTTGCAACCGGCAGCCGACCCAAGATAGTTCCATACACTTCTTTTGCTATCGAGACTGTGGGGTGATCATGATGATCTTGAAGAAAATATAAAGGCTTATTCCGGGCCCGGGTCGTGCACCATGTGTTTTCAGGGCATCAAAATATGGACACTTCACATGGTTGGTACTGCCCAGCTTCTAAGGATGGACCTTCACTGCTGGCGTGTACTACCCACCGGACTTCGATGCTTCCAAATTGATGCCAGTGAAGGCTGGAGCGAATATATTTTCCGTGTGACATGAGTCCTGGGTTCAGATAGCAGTGATCAGTGTGATATGTTGACGCATGTTGTCGCAGTGAACGTGAAATTGGATTAAGATGAACTTAGTAGGCTTCACCTTGTGTAGCAGTTTCCCCATGACTCGAGATGGGACCTTCGCAGGAACATGATCAGCGAGATTTTGTGAGAATTCTGATGCCACAGTTCATTGAAAGATATTGGCTATATTCATTCGCCATCACTATCCACTATACATCATGAAAGATACATTCACACTATTTGTTGTGTCCGCCTGGAAGATCTTCAGCGGCGTCATGCGTCGTGGCAGATTCACACCGTCGGTTGTTTTGGTGATGTGCCGTGATATATGGTGGCTTTATTCAGGATCTCCGATGAACCAACCTGTAGCGCACCCGTGCTTGAAAGTTGGTATACCATTCACAAGTCACCAGCAGTTCGGTCAGTCCAAATGCTATATTACACTATTCTGCCAAAGTAGGCAACCGCGGATTCTACACACTGAATTTGAAATGGCATGTGTAGAGCCTGTAGCGGACACACAGTGCCACAAGTACCGGCCAGAAATCTAACAGTGATTCACTTGCTGCAGTTGCTATTTTTACACGGATTGGGGAAGATCTCCGGAGATAGTGCAGTGTAGGTTTTTCTCGTCCTTTCTGCGGTTCAACGGGGCTTCATAATATCGGGGCATCTCGGAGCACATGAAGTTTACATGCCTTGTGCATTCTATACCCTTGTGTGTGTGTGCGTGCTTATACTTGCAAATGTTACAAATGGCTTTACCACGTTTTACCTGCGCCGAAGATGATGGCAAAGTTCCTTTCAGTTGCGTTGTTTGTCACCAGGGGATTGCTGTGAGCATGCTGCTCCGAAGTGGATGTCATGGGGAAATCCATGGGGAGGACCACATCCAATTGGTGGTGCATCATGAGGCCTTAAAGCCCAAAGGGCCTCAGATGATGAACATTCGCATGATGTTTCCCTTCACGATGGTGTGCGACAGCTGCAAGGAGTACAACTACACAGGTGAGCCGGGCTCATGTTGCAGCATTGCAAT
Organism: Symbiodinium kawagutii; assembly: GCA_009767595.1. NCBI lineage: Eukaryota > Dinophyceae > Suessiales > Symbiodiniaceae > Symbiodinium > Symbiodinium kawagutii. Next base: position 675,640 of record VSDK01000842.1, on the reverse strand, counting down.
GCATTGCATCACCATTCTTCAAATGATTGGCTGCCACTACCGTGTTTGTCGACGGAGAGGTACCAAGTTCACCGCCAAGACCGAGCAAATCAAAGGGGAGAGCTACTTGGGTTTGAAGGCCTGGCGCTGAGGGGCAGGCCTCATGGATGGCGTGGCCTGAGTTTTTTTTGTTTACGGTGGTAGGGGAGTACCATTTATCCAGAAATCATGATCTCATGTCTTGTATCTCATATAGTTTGTCAGGATCGAGAGCCAATCTGTACACTTACCTTGCCTTTTCACCTTGTTGACCTCCATTGCTTGGAAACCGCGCCAAAGAATGGGAGTAGACTTACCAGTGGTTTTGGTTTTCAGGAGCCATCAATTTGTTGCATTTTGAATTCAAGCTTGTGCTGCCCTGCCCGCACATCCTGATGCCAGGTCTACCGCTTCTACGGTCGTTGTCGACATTGTTGGTCTGAATTCACCTTCAAGACGGAGTCTCGACGAAGTGGGGCTCAGAAACGGCCCCAGAACTGAGAGACAGTTCTCCAACATCCAAGAGGTATCCTTCAAATAAAGGAGGAGCTAAAGAACTACCAGGGGCTTTGTAACCAAAATTCACCGAAGGGTATGACAGAGTAGGATTTGGTGTGATAGTACATTGGCCCTGCAGGCCACCAGAAAGTATCGGGAAGTGACATGCATCCAGACAATTGTGGGGCCCCGGGCATTTCCTCAAAAGTCAATCATGCAAATGTGTCCAGTTCTTTGGCAACTAACTTGGTTTTATGACAGCGCAGGGCCGCAGCACCTGCTAGCAAGAAAAGAATTGAAAGAATATGAAAGCAAATTTCTATAGACACAAACAATGTGGATTCACCGCCAAAGGCTTGCTTGACTTTTTAATGCCCTCAGTTTTTTTCTTAGAGACTAGGTGCGATAGGTTTTGGTTGTGATCCTTTTTCCCCCTTCCTTAAGAAGTTATTTGAGGTGGTATGTCGGTTCCTCAAATTTCTTTTTGTTTTCCCCAATATTTTCTTTGCTCCGAATTATTGAGCTAAGTGCCTTCTATTGTTGCAGCTACCTCCCCCTTCAGAAATGATTTGTGCAAGTGTGCAAAATATGGATTGGTCGAAATGATGGAAGCCCAGCAGCGGTGATACCCCAATGAGAAAAACGTAGTCCTTCAGTGGCCACCACCCAAAACAATTCCTCATAACTTTCAATTGCTTTCAAACTTTTTTGCATATATTCACACGTGATCACATGTGAATGTTTCAATGTCCCTTCATGCTTCATTGTTGACGGGGCGGGCATGGAGGCAGGGTGCAGGCCAGGAAAAAATGTTGTATTTAATCCAGGCTGAAGTTGTGCTGCCAACATGCTGCCGACAAGCAGAGTCAACCAGACTTCAATTATTTTTTCCAGCCCATGCCCAACATGGACTCCATTACTAGGTACCCACCCAGATCATTGACAACATGTTTTTTTTCGTTGCGGGCTTGAGTAAGCGACCTACACCTGGAATATGATTTTTCAATATTATTTCAGGGGTGGTGAGGTGGTGAGTTAAAAAAAAGAATTATTTCAGGTATATAGTACTGTTGATGTGTTTATCTATTTGCAGGTGTTCGGTTACAGTTGGACCCCCAGATTAATAAAACAAATGTTTGAGGTGGTGTACTGGACTTGAGGCCCTCAAGGTAGGGGAAGTATGTTTTGTTCAGTAAATCTTTGACATCTATGTCTATGTCTGAAATAATGTGGCAAAGAAGAGCTGATAGATACCCATCATATGCTTTCGTGAGGATTTTATGGGCTAGAAATTATAGCTCATAATTTCCGATGAACGGCATTTATTAGCTCTATTAATTATTAGCTACTAGCTGACCATTTTTGTGGTCATCTTGCCTCAGAAACAACACCCCCAGCATCAACGGACACAGCGGAACGCTGCATCAGGATCCCAAGAACTCGGACTACACCATGGAATCGGGCGGCAAACGTTCCTTGGTTTGTTGCAGGCACCACCCAGGTGTATGGTTATGACGCATTGAGAAAACGCTGTGCTTGTTGGCAGATTTTCTCACTGTAGTTTCCCAGTTGTTTGGCTCCGAAAAGCTCACAGTGAGCCCGAGACAATAGTACAGTGAAGCAACCTGAATCCAGGGTTGGCAAATGCTGCAAGTGCGATTCATCACTTGCAGACATTAACCCGTTGCTGCCTATTTTATCTATTTTCAACTTGCCAAACATCTTGTGTTGCTGATTGCAAAGCGTGGGGTGATCTGTCGGGAGCGTAGAGCATGTTTCCTGATAATGAACGAATGAAACAATGAAGATTGACTATATCCATATGCAGGTAGGTTGATATCATTTAGCTGGAAAAGTTGAAAATAGCAGCAGGGGAACACACAGAGGACCGACGATGTGAGTGTTATCGATTCCAAATTGGATTTCTGAGCTAAGAGGCTATGACCTGGAATGAACGGGATAGCTGCCAAGTGGCAATTTGGTTGATGTTGGTCGGCTCGGGCGGGGCACATGTGCACCCACACAACATGTTGTTTTTACACACCCACATCATTAATATATATATATATATATATTTATATTTATATATATAATTATATATATATATATCTACATTTCTTGCTTGTTATTTGCATTTCGGAATACACTGATATGCAAGGAAGATACAGTCCGGTGATCTAACATAGCAATGGAAAATCACTTTTGGGAAAGCCTGTGAAATCAGCTATACCTGGTGGATTTTCCATTGCTATGTTAGATCACCAGAGGGTATTCAATTGTGTGTACACATGCACATGTATATTTGTACATGCATCATGTATATAATATATGAATATATTTTTATATTTTTATATTTACATTTATATATATATATATATATATTACACGTGGGCCGCACAGTCTCAAACATGCAGACATTCCACACACACACACACATGCGTATATAATCTATAGTTTTACCTATTTGCACCTACTACGAAATACTATTGGCGTGTTTGTTGCGTATGCGCCTCGAATCTCCCTTGAGCCGCGGTATGGTTTTTTCAGCGGGGTGCGCTGAGGAACCTACGAGGCCTGGAAGGATGCTGACGCAATGGAGGCCCAATTGAAACAAGAGAAGGAACAGGAAGCAGCTCAGGACAGGGGAGGGAATCCCAGGAGGAACTGCGGCACATGAATGAGGAAAGACATGGAAAGACATGGAAAGACCCAAGGACTTGTTTTTGAAGTAATTACCTGGTTTCTTCGAAGTGAACGTCAAAGGTGTAAGACAGCGTGCAACTTTGCTTTCTTGATGAGATGTCGGTCAATGATTGAGCCGTCCAATTCAGCAATGCCGGGTTGAGTAGGGTGTGAGTTTATAGTGAGCCCAAGAAGTCAGCAACCAAAGGTGGCTGAGATTCCAATGGCGCACCCTTCCTCCAGTTGCTCGCAGGATCAAATGAAAGCACTGGAGCAGAAGGCAGTGGATGTCCAGTCAGAAATGCAGCGTTTGGAGGTGCGCCGAAGATTTCCGATCGGCTGAGGTAAACCATGACCAGTCCATGTAGCATTGATATGCATTGATTACAAGTGTCTCTTGCGTGGTAGCAGTGATTCATTTTGGGAGGAGATGCATGTGTATGTGGATTTGGCCCATGTTTTGATTTTACACATCTTTTTGGACACTGGACTCCGGTGCCGGGAAGTGGGAAGATTTGTTCTTTTTTGGGCATGATTTGGGTACGTTGGAAAATTTGCAGAAGCACTCGCAAGTTTTAGAATGATCATTTGATATGCTAGCGCCAGCATTCATTTGGAATCAAAGTTTGCATTGTGTCTTTTTGTATGGGCCAGTTTTGCGTCGGACAATTACCGATTGCTGATTTAACATTTTAGTGAGATATCAGCAGTGCTGCTTGACATTCAGCAATTTCAAGCAATCCTCAACCAAGCTAGTGATGGCGAGGGTTGCCAGACGTTTGAGCAATGCCTTTTTGCTTGATGCGAGTGCCAAAACGCTTCTCCATGCATTTGCCCCGGCTCCTTCATTTGTGAAGTGCGCTCTGGACAGAATTAGTTTAGAAGACTTGGGGAGAGAAAACTGAAATAAGGAGAAGTACGTGCAGAGAGTTCCTGTCCTATTTCGCAGCAGCACTTCCCCCGCACACAATTATGCCTAGTAGCCAAATAGCTGGCGACTTAGCTTCAAGACCTTAGCCAAAATACCTCGCTTCGCAAAATCCCCCGTGCCGGAGAGTTTCATGATGTTTCATTAATAAATTGCTAGAATTTTCAGCGTTGTAGAGTAGCTATTTCATAGATGGGCGGAGTGTCATCCACACACTGCTCCAGCAACGGCACATGCCGCCCAGAGTAGTTCAATCTGAATGCAACGAATTGCGGAGCCCTGCCAAGTACAGACATTCAGCAAGTAAGATGCCCGAACTACGGTGGAATGGAACGATCAACAATGATATGATAAAATATGGTATCATTAAGGTTCACCCTTAGCAAGCACTGTAGAACCATTCAAGTGCACTAAAACTACAGTACCATCATTAGTTACTGTAATCATTATAGCCACTATGTGGGAATACAACTAGGCATCTCCCTAAGCTTGAGCTTGAAACTGCTGGCACAATGACCATATACTCCGATCACGTGGCATGTGTTTCTTCCTCCTTGGCAGGACCTTGATGCCATCCGCACTTTGAACAAGAGGCGGCTCCTGTTCTGCCACGAAGTCTTCGCCGAAGCGGCCGGCTCTTTTGCATACCAATCACCCGTTAGCATATAGAAAAATCATGCACTCAACCCAGTGTCAGTAGGTAATAAGTGGTTCAAACATGGAGGTTAATCAGCCACTCTTGAGTGGATGATTGAGCCAGCAAACATTCTTAGCATGGGAAGCCTCAACGGACTTGGGTCCTGTGAGGCTGGGCAATCGAGATCAAAGCATCCAGTCTGCCTTGGACTACCTGTTCCAGCAGGACGAAGGGTTATGCTGAACGATCGACAAGCCGCTTCATATGCCAGGATTCTCTTAGATTGATGGACACGACATGGGAACCCCAAAAACATCCAAATGCGGCGTCGTTTGCTCTCCGGGGAGCGCATTTTTCAAATTGTCGTTCAGGAAAAGGGAATGAATATTTTGGATTTTCACCCTGGTACCAGGCTCGCGCATGCTTCCAAAATGAGCACGTCAGCAACTTTGAATTTAGTGGTATTACAAAGGCATGACTGGTCCGTCGTCGTTTTTTCTGTGCGTTGTTTATGAGCTCTTTGTTTGGGATGATGCAATATAGTTTTGGATCCGTTCTGAGCTGACAATTCTAGAGAGGCGGTGTTTGTATGATGTTTGTTTCACTCATGACTCATGGCCACTTCTTGAGACATGTGACAGGGACTTGTTATATTTTCAAGGGGTTCGGGTAGCTTCGCTCAGGTTATTTGAGTGCTTAAATTGAAAATTCAGATGTCAGTCAAAATGCTCCTCGCATAGTGGACAAGCCACATAGGTTTCAAATGTTGTCATACGCTGGCACCCCAAATCTCATAACATAGTGAGTGCACAAGGCGGTCGTGGAAGTTTTCAGAATAAGGAGCTCATAGGAAGATCATGTTTTTTTGAGATGTGGTGACGGTGTGGATGATGGATGAAAGTGATGATGAAGGTTTTTTTCTTGTGTGTGTGTGTATGTGTGTCCGGTGTTTTTCTCTTCAGGTGTTTCTTTTTCGGTGTTTTTTTGTTGTTTGTGTGTGATTTGTGCTGGTGTTTCGATATGGTGTTTTCCTTCGCTGGTGTTTTCCCTTTGCTGGTGTCTTTCCTTGGTGTGTTTTTCTTCCAATGTTTTCTTTGCTCGTGTTTCCTCTCTCTAGTGTTTTTCGTTTGTTGTTGCGTCTTTGTTAATGTTTTCCCTTGCTGGTGTTTCTCTCTGGTGGTTTGTTCCGCCGCTTTTTTTCCCTCTCCGCCATTGTTGTTCTTCCCTGGCTGTGACGCTGACTTGGCTGTGACGCTGACTTGGCTGTCATACGTACCTAGCTGTGACACGTGCTTGGCTGTGACATTTTTGCTTGGCTGTCACACTTACTTGGCTGTGCAATTGACTTGACTGAGGAAGATGTCTGTGGTAGTGATGATGATGGTGATTGTGATTGTGATGGTGGTGATGATGATGATGATTATGATGATGATGATTATGATGATGATGATGATGATGATGATGGTGATGGTGATGGTGATGGTGATGGTGTTGGTGATGGTGACAATGGTGCTGGTGATGGTGACGGTGGCGATGGCGATGGTGATTGTGATTGTGTTGGTGATGGTGATGGTGATGGTGATGGTGTTGGTGATGGTGACAATGGTGCTGGTGATGGTGACGGTGGCGATGGCGATGGTGATTGTGATTGTGTTGGTGATGGTGATGATGATGGTGGTGCGAATGGTGGCAGGGAAGACTTTCTGTGAGTCGGATGTTCGACTTCCAAATGTCCTTCCATCAACTGTTTTGCACAGCTTAACGGTGGGTCAGCATGGGTTAGCCACAGATACTCTCCACACTGATGGGTCCCTGGACGGGAGCATGTTTGGTTCCGCACCCTGAGTATCCCTGAGTCCTGGATAGCTTGTCTCTCATACTTCCAGGGGTTGCAGTGCTGTTAAGATGTTAGGCATGGAGAGATTGGTCTCGGGACCCTTGTTGTCGGTCTTTTCAGTTTGGCCTTGACACGACTTGGCAAAGCACAGGACTCTCAACGAAACGCTGACGAGGAAGAAATGTCGCAAGCCGAGTTGAAAGAGTTGAAAGGCTTCAAAGAAGAGAAGGCAGAAATGCGGCTTTCGGTTTCCAAGCCAAAGGACTTGTCCTGCAGATAGTGAAGGTATTTGTAAGTCAGGTGGATTATGATTGTTTGGCTTCCGGGTCGTTTTGAACCCTTTTTTTAATGATTAATTAGTTGAAATATTTGAAATCAGTGAATGGTGAAGAGATCATGCAGACATTTCAGGGTGCAGATGGTGAGTGAAACTTGGAGTTTGTTTGTGGTCCCAGCCCCAAAAAAATCCACAAAGGACACATTAAATTGGTCCGCCCGGTATTCTCACAGCATCAGTCCGAAGCAGCTTCGTTCATGAGTATTTTGGATTTTTGGGGTTCTTGTGGTACAGAAAGGGGACAAAGTAATGCTTTGGACCCCATGCGACCCCATTGAAACTTCGTGAGGTCGGGAAACCGCCATTTTTTGGATCGCCCGTCCTTGGACGGATAAGCTCATGGACATGCGCTGACACCACTTTGCATAGCACCGTGGGCATGTGATGACATGCGTCCCCAGGTGTCCTCTATTGGCCCCCTCTGTTCGTGCAACTACAAAACCGCCACCTCAATGAAGTAAATCATCAACAACTGGCAGACTATCCAGCCAAAATTTGGGAGGGAAATCCATGGTTCATCGGTGGAAGCGCCGTTTTGGCGTATCCAAGAACCTCCCGCTTCCACTTTGTTTGGTTGGGTGGTTTTCCAGGAGCAGAATCAGAAGGAAGAAGCTGAGGCTTCTGTCAAGACCGAAGCTTCTAGCAGTTCCAGCTGCTTGGATAGCACAGCTGAGATGGAGTTGACTGACCACCATCCCTCATTTCTTGATTTGTTGCTTGAGTGGCGGATCATCGATCATCATGGTAGGTGATGTCGCGGCAGTGAAACTGGCAAGTCCTTCAGATGGGATCAAATTTTCAATGGCTCCGGTTACGGAACAACCTGCTCCAACATTGAAGGTTTTTTTTGTCCAGAACGTTTTGTGTGGGAGAACCAGCAGCTTTGTTGACATGATCTAAGTTTTTTAAAAACTTGTTCTTGCTGAATGGCAGAACGACGTCGCTCACATGGGTTAGTCTCAGAGGATTTCTGAAGATGGCAAGATTTAGGTGAGCTCCAAAAAAATGCAAAGAATGGTTCGAGTGGTCATTCTCTTGTCTTCAGCCGTTAGGCTTGTGCTTGAAAGTTGAACTTGAGTGGTACGCAAATGATTAGGACCGCGTATATTATAGTTATGTTGTAAATTAGCCTTTCAAAAACTGGTTGAGAGAGATCAGGCATGACAGGCCGCCCTGTGTACCCCAATTGGCATTTTCTGCCCTGAGGTTCAATTGCTTTGTTTGTTCATATGCCAGTGGCGTGGGACAGATCCATGTTTAGTGTTTGTGATTACACGATACCTTTTGCCCATTGGATGCAATCTCAATATCGCCAAACGCTTATCAAGGCAGGGAGTGTGAAGTTGGTATTTATCCAATTTGTTTTCCTTTTCGGTTTAGAACCAGGCTATATATTCATATATCTATATCTATATAATGTATTTACATGTGTTATATATATATTATATGTATATTTTGATAGCTACCGATAGCCTGTGAATGTCTAAGAGTATTTATTGACTTGCGCATATCATCACTATCAGTACGGAGATGAATGAACTTATGAAATAACGAACTCAAAAATATGAATAAATTTAATCTGAATGAAATAACATGTTTTTGGACTGTGTGTTTGCATGAGTGCTCCTAGCCCTTAGTTTACTCGCCCTGACCAACTAAGACACTGGATATTGATGCCATTCCTCACCATTGTGCACTCGATCCCTTGGGAACACTAGCCATGGGTTCCACCATTCATGCCATGATGGTCAATACCAACCCCAGCTTACACAATCATACTGCCTTTATAGCCATCAGGATGTTTCTTTTTGCTATGACTAGCTTAACCAATATTATCCATCATTCATTAGCCAATCAATCATGATAAACCATGATTACATTACATGTCGTTTTTCTAAACCCTCGGAATGTTATTGTAGCCACTATTGATCGTTCTTGAAATCTTGATTGATCATGCTTGGCCCAACCATAACAAAGCACTGGTCAAGCGTATTGACCAACCCATATCAGTCATCACATCAACAACTAAGTCCCGTGAGTTGATGTGGAGGCGCGCAAAACCATCAACATCCACAACTATCCATATCAACTATGAGATACAACCATCATCAAACATTACGATCCATATCAACCATCAGATGCTATCCATACCAACTATGGGATACCATCATTACCAAGCATTACTATCCATACCACCCATGAGATAGCATGAGTACCCTATCAAACCGACCAACCAGCTCCAACCAGCTCCAACCAGCTCCAACCAGCTCCCAGCCGAGGCACCACGCCTGGCGCTGCGATTCTCTCCGCAGTGCAGGACCCACGCCTGTGAGCGGCTGCCGTCATCAGTGATGAATGGCTCTTTGAGATGGTGATTGATAGAGAAATAGCTATGGGTCAAGCAGTTAACCAACCAGTAATGGGGGATAATAAGCAACAAACTATAGTGAAAACAATGATCCACAGCCAAATCATCAATGATGAATTGTTAATAATTGTTCAGTTATTGAATCCAAAAAAATATCCAAACATGGCATATTTAAGTATCGTTAACTATCAGTCACTTTCACGAAGAGTTGTGTTGTTTCATGAGTTTGCCAAACATTTGCTAATAATGGCAAGTATAGTCATGATGTTTGCCATTGAGTGGGAATATACCAAAATGTTTTACCGAAATAGCCTTTGAATGGCTACACAAATATCAATGGTAATTCGTAATGGCTTTCATTGGTTGGCAACGGCAAATTTCCTAACAGTTGTAGGGTCAACGAGGTTGAATCAAGGTTTGGTTGATACTTGATTGTTAATCAGCGTTATGAATAATTATAAAGGATGAAGAACTGAGCGATTCATGTCAATCTCAAAGAGGTAAGGCTCTCAGAAAGTGACTTGCAGTGTACAGCAAGCCAAGGAATGACTAGATTTAAGAATGCTTGATAATCCTGTACCAGTACTTGTCAACAATAGTTTAGGCATGTTTAGGCCGCTAACCCCCAGCTTATATATGAGCTCATTGGATCACGGATGCCTTTAGGCGCCTTTAGGCTACTGTTTTCGGACACTGCCGCATTGCAACATCGATATGGGGGACATTTCTTTTTGTTTTTTTCTACTGGACGAACTTGTTTTCTTGTCTACACTGACTTCAAGTAGCCTCAGCATAACAACAAATCCGGATTTGAAACTTGCACGTGACGGCTTGTTTGCCACGCATGCTATTGCTTGTTTGTTATGAGGCGCTACTCAGTAGTTTAAGTAGTTCGTTATGAAGCAGCATTTGCAACCATTCCATGAACCAACATTTGCTGTGCGGTTCATTTCGTGATCATTATTCATCACAAAATCCACGGCTGATCTCCCAGAGACAGCCAGGAGCGTGCCGCTAGCGCAGTGGCTGCGAAGGCCAAGCCTCGCTTCACAGTGAAGGTGGGCCGTGCGCGGTGCTGTGGTTCATCGCTGATGACAGCATCGAAAATCGAAAGTATGAACGCAGATAACTTTCAATAGTTATAGCATAGATAATATTAGATAACTGATTAAACCCTGATTTTCGGCACAAACATGGATAATTACACTGATGTGAGGCATAAACGTGCAGAATTGAGCGACACTATGTTTGCCAGTTTTGAAAAATGGCTCTTCAAGTCCGTTTGTCAAACGCATCGAACGGTCGCACAGCGACGGAAACCGCAATCATGTGTGGAGATCAATGGTGTTCCAGACAGCACGACAGCCCTCGAACATCGAACAAGACAGCATTTTAGACTCTGCAGTGCCTGGCTGTGGGCTGTTTGGACCCATCCAATGGGAGCATGTCATGTATTCTGGCAACGTTTGACGTCCATTGCTTGCCTGTCTCCAACTTAGAAAGGTTTTTTTGCAAGCTGAGAGGCTGAGATGAACAGCATGATACAGTTGCAGCACAACAACAAAATACAGTTCCAGCAAAATGAATACAAAGGATTATTTGCTGGTGTGGTTACATTTTGTTGATTTAGGATGTACTTCCTCTCAAAGAGTGAACCAGTGTGTGGATTCAATTGCTTGGAAAAAGTGAAGACAAGATCCAACTTCCGTAGTGTTTCAGATGTGCAGGTGAAGCGAAAGGCAGAAGACCCAGAAGGAGACGAAGGTGTTTGGTGGTTGGTGGCCGATTGCTTTCAAGATCTTCAGGCATTCAGGAAGTTTGATTACTTAATAGAACCAGAATGTTGATAGGGCACACAATTGAACACCAACCCACACAGACACAGAACTACACCCTCACAAGTTCGCATAAGTGTGCAAAATTGACTTTGGATCAATGTTGATAAAGCAATGTCGAGCATGCCGAGCATCATTACAAATCATATTTACATGAGCAATCACATTGAGCCTATCATTCGGTGAGTGATTCTCCATATCCACCACCATGGGAGCTTCGGATCTGGAAACTCCTTTGCTGAGCCAATCCCATGAAGCTGTGAGGTGAGAGTGCAGCGAAGAAGTGTCTTGGCACAGCAAAGCTGCTCTGGATCCGACTGGATTTTCTGACTCAACCATTTACAATGAATTGACATTTATTTTTATAATCAACCTATGATTGCTGGCTGGCTGGCGTTGATCATTCGAACGAACAGAATCAACTGCTCATGATTTGGTTGATTCGTTTAGCACCTCAAGTTCCACCAATGTTTTTTTCAGAGAACTTCTGTCAGAATCTTTCAGATCTGAACCGTTTGCTTTTGCATCTCCCACTTGTCAACCTTTGCTGCTCGATATTTGTGGTTCCTAGCACCCAGGCAATGCAACGAAGCTGCCACTGACGCCGCAAGTACAGCTGCGGCCACCGACTGTGGGGGTGGCCTTTTGGGGGCCTACGAGAGCGACAGCTCGTGAGAAACTGCGTCAAAAACTGAGCGACAACTGCCCTTCAGAGCAACACATGGGATCCCGGAAGTTGCATGTTTGTTTGGGATCCTGTGGGTTACTACTATGAAGACAAATTATTGAACATGTACTGTATTTTTGTCGAACCGTCATGACCTCTATTGTTGTAGGTTCATCCCGGTTGTACATTGACCATGTCATCTTTTGGATGAGAGCCTTTGACTAAGCCTCTCGTTTTGACATAGTTGCGAAGTTGGCATTGCCTCCATTAAGCTGGTGGAGGTCAAACCTGCCTTAGGTGGTCGTTAATGGCTGGTTCATGTTTATCTTCGTCATCAAGGTAAGGAATGTTTGGTCAAGCTGGTGATGTCCCACTGTTACTCCAAAGCTTTCACCATGTTTTCCCTGTATAATTAGCAAGTCATTAACTTGATCACATCCCCTTCAAACCATTGGTCATTAAACATGAGTCCGCTTATATCCACCATATGTTCACTTTATATAGTTGTTCTCATTTTCCCATTATTTCCATAGATTTCCATATGTTTTCCATATATTTCCATAGATTTCCATATGGTTTCCATATATTTCCATAGATTTCCACATGTTTTCCATATATTTCCATAGATTTCCATATGTTTTCCATATATTTCCATAGATTTCCACATGTTTTCCATATATTTCCATAGATTTCCATATGTTTTCCATATATTTCCATAGATTTCCATATGATTTCCATATATTTCCATAGATTTCCATATGATTTCCATATATTTCCATAGATTTCCATATGTTTTCCATATATTTCCATAGATTTCCATATGTTTTCCATATATTTCCATATGTTTTCCATATATTTCCATAGATTTCCATATGTTTTCCATATATTTCCATAGATTTCCATAGATTTCCATATGTTTTCCATAGCTTTCCATATGTTTTCCATATATTTCCATAGATTTCCATATGTTTTCCATATATTTCCATATGTTTTCCATATATTTCCATAGATTTCCATATGTTTTCCTTTTCCATAGATTTCCATATGTTTTCCATATATTTCCATATATTTCCATAGATTTCCATATGATTTCCATAGATTTCCATAGATTTCCATATGTTTTCCATATATTTCCATAGATTTCCATATGTTTCCATATATTTTCCATATGTTTCCATATATTTCCATATATTTCCATATGTTTTCCATATATTTCCATATGTTTTCCATATATTTCCATATGGAGGGTACCTTAAATAATTATTCCAGGTATACCCCTCACGTCACAGAATATTTTTTTAGGAATATTTTTTTAAGATTATTTTCTGGCAGGGGGTATAGGCACCCCCCCGTGGGGGGTATACCTGGAATAATTATGGTGCAACAATGAGGCCATAATTATTCCAGAATTATGCTTGTTTACCCACAACATATTAGATGGGTTAAATGTGTGTTGGGATATGTTCATCTCCTTTAATTATTCTTTTGGTGGTTCAGGGGCTGCAAACCCATAGAATATTTTGAGATGCAGTAGTGGGATGTTGGGGAATGGATTTGGTAGATGCTGGGGCTGTTCAATACCTTTGGACTACTTTTGGGGAGACATCCAAGTATCCATACTTATATTCTCAGGGTATTTGAGATCCAAAACGCCATTGCAAAATGCAAGTTCAAAACACACAAAAAAACAGGTGGATGTGCAAGTATCTTGGAATATTTACGCATTAAATGTGCAGGTATGCTGGAATAATTATCTTGCTTTTAATATTCTGGATGTAAACCAGTTCTTGGAATAAATTTTGAAATATAGGTACAACCATCCTGGAATATTTCCAAAATTAATCCAGGGGATCTGGAGGGGGAAGGGTATCGAAGGTATACCCCATATTTCCATATGTTTTCCATAGATTTCCATAGATTTCCATATGTTTTCCATATGTTTTCCATAGATTTCCATATGTTTTCCATATATTTCCATAGATATCCATATATTTCCATAGATTTCCATATGTTTCCATATATTTCCATAGATTTCCATATGTTTTCCTTTTCCATAAATTTCCATATGTTTTCCATATATTTCCATAGATTTCCATGTATTTTTCATATATTTCCATAGATTTC
>VSDK01000842.1:642622-655903 GCA_009767595.1 Symbiodinium kawagutii | reverse complement strand
AGGCTCCTGTAGAAATAGGATCAAATACGCACATTGATACAGTACGATCAACATTTGGCAGTGTGTCAACATATTAATCATTAACCATTGTTTTCCCTATTATTGTTAGTTACATTTGGCTACTATCCCCCATGAAATTGGTTGGTTAAAGCCTTGACCCAGCTCGCCATATCTCAGAATCACAGAAGCTCGGCTTGGCCCATCGCGCGGTGACCTTCAACAGCGGTGCCACCCAGCGCCCTGCGAGGCTGACCAGTGGCCTTTGGCCGTCCACTTCCTGGGTTGGATGGGAACCTGCGGCCTGCGCCCGGACGACATCAGCTCCTTGGCTCGTGGGGTGGCCGCATCGCGATGAGTCATGATACTCAGAATGGATGGAATCCCATGTATGGTATATTTTAGATATGTTTGCCAACATTTATTTATTCAAATGTAGGTAAAATATATGTCATACATAGAATTCACCAAAGAAAAACATACTTCTATGTGCATCAGCACGCAACTCGGCAATGTTTCTAGATCGATTCAGTACCAAAAAATCACGACATCCAATGGCATCAAGGACATATTTACTTGCCAGACACGAGCAAATAACGCAAGAGAGTGCTGGAACATGCTGGTTGTTGTTCCCAGGTATGTGCACCAGGAGTTCCTAAGGTGATTAATATGTGTGGATGTTTTTGTTGTGATCTTCTCACCTTCTGGGGGGCTGAGCAGGCGAGGGTGCCGCTACCACGGTGCTAGGGCCCGGTTTCCCAAACACCTACTACTTTTGTGATCTTCAATGATCCTCATCCGATGCGGCATTTTTTCAGTCCATCGCCTCTACTAGCCGTACATCATCCGCGATTGTTTTTGCAGTCCCTGCAGGTCACAGCAGTGTGATTGCCGCATGCCGTGCCAGCGATGGACCTTCAGCAGGTGCCTTGACGGGGCTCGGGCCATGAATGGGACACCCTTGTGGATCACGTTGGTTCAGAGATAAGGTATAGAACAAAATCCTTCAAGAATCAACGTTGTTGCCAGGAACTGACATGTGATTTGGATGCACTCTTCCACTCTCCCAGTTGAAAATATTCGGCAGATGCTCAAGATTCAAGCGCAGATTCTATCGTAACGGGTTCATCGGGTATCTATCATATCTGATGAGATATTACATAAAGTGATGCAGTGATGCAGTCTGATGCAGGGGCTTTTGGTATTTTGAATGCTTTGCTTTGGATTGCCTGATGGAACCTTTTTGCAACACAACACTGGGATGGTCATTCGACATCCATATCGTATCATGGAGTTTCAGGATGCTTTCCTTTGATTTTTGGGTGGCAATGTCTTATTGTGAGTTGATCTCGAATCGTGAATGACCGCAATTGCATTATTACACTATTTTGCCAAAATGTTCAAGATTTCGGGCTGGACACCATTCAATTTGTGGACAGTTGTTGGATCACGTTTGGGCTAACCAATTCCCAAGCAAGTTATGATTTCCTTGTGCATGCAGAACAAATATTGTCACATCAACACGTGATATTGTCCAAGTCTTTACTGATACGACACAACCAGCCATGATTCTACAATGTCGCCATCAAGTTCCATCATTTTTGGTGTTTTCTCAGTGGTGAACCTGTGCAATTTGACCCGACCATCATAAAGATTATGAATCATGAGCCACTACTAGGCATCATTGAATATTGACCAACACTAGAAATTTCCTTCCATGACTAAGCATAATTGATAATCCTCATTAAGCATACTAACAATCTATAAGCACTGTTGACTGCACATGGAAGCATAGGATCTCATACATTTATCACATTTGTTGATGCCATCGATTGTTGACCTGTTGATGAGTGTGATAATCTGTCCGTTGCAAGTCATTGACAGGCATTCTTTGCTCCATATCTTGTAACAAACAACTGCTACAGGCTATACCCATTCATTCCCCATTCGTTGACCATTCATTTAACCAAATTATATAGATTTTTAAGTTTGTCTATTTACTTTTTGTCAGCCACAATGCTGATCAACCATCAACTGACAATCAAATAGCCAGTCCGTTTGTTAGTAGCTACTTGTATTTCCCATGACGATCATTTGTCAAATCATTCCCAGTTCACCATTACTTCACGATTGAAATCAACCATTCATCAGCCGCAATTCCTCGGTCATTTACCCTGACTTAACCTTTAATTCACTATGACTTCAGCGATGAGCCATTTACCAGCCAACAATTCATACTTAACGATATTAGCAATTCATTTGAATTGAATTCATTTAAAATCATCATGAAGTTACTTGATTGAATTTTTAAATTGTTGACAAGCCCTCTTCAATGACCAAAAAAACCACCACTCAATTTGATTCACCATGTTTCACTCCAGTAGGTACATGTAGGTACTAAGCATACCAATTTGCCCACATGAATCAACATTCAATTCATGATATATCACTCCTTCAGCGTAATCAACATATCTCATCACATTTCACTCCATTATCCTTCATGGGTTCCTGCCATTTTTCACCAGAGTTCACCACAGTTCACTCTGTAAATTTAATCATTTTATCCATGGAATTCACATGTTGTCTAATATTCAGCCATGAACTCACCAGATTTCACTCCATGTCAGGAGCTCCAGCCATTTTCACTATAGTTCACTCCATAGTTCATTCCATAGTTCACTCCTTTGAATTCATATAGTTCACTCCAGGACTATTTCACTCCATAAATTTCACCTGATATTATCCATATATATTTCACTTAATCTATTTCACTCCATCTATTTCACCATCTTCACTGATCTTCACCATCTCATCAACCATTAATCACTCGTTAAATGATCAACTAACCAACCATCCTGGTTAGTTGAATGATCAACTACTACCTAACCAACCTAGTTCATCATCTACTAACCATGGTGAACCACTAACCCACCATCCAACTCACCATCTCCACGGCTTCCAGGTGCCTGGCGTTCCTCCCTGGCTTCGCTGGGTCGCCTCGGCCTGGCTGCCGTGAACGCTGCGCTGCCGTCCACGCCGTGGGTTTGGGCCCTGGTGGCCTTGGAAGGCGCCGGGTCAGCAGGGGTCGCGTGGGGACTCATGGCTGGGAGAAAAGTGGGGGAGATATGGGGAGATAAGTGGGGTAAAATACTGAATCTAAGGTCCACATGGAGGGCGCAGTCAAAAAAAAGTAGGTAAAATACTGAATAATTACGATTTTATGTGATTCTATTCTGCGATTTGTTATTATACTGCTTCTTTTCTTTTGATGGTTTCTGACGAGACATCATTGAAATCATGCTTTTCTTGGGGGAGGTTTGTTTTTTTGAAGGGCCAACTGAAAGATGTTCAAAAAGATCTTGTTGAAATAAGCTAGTTGTCGACAAAGTGCTGAGTACCTACAAGGCAGACTTAAGCCAAATTAAATGGCAACACCTGGTTGCTATCAACTACATATGTACAGTCTGATGTACATATGTTACATGTGGTGACAATGGGGGGGATCATGGTCGCAAGGACTGGAATATTACCGTGCATGGCCAGAGCTTGCAAGTTCGGGGCATGTAATTCATTTGTCAATATGACAGTATATACTATCACGTTGCTATCACCTTAGGAAAATGTTTGAAATGCTCGGATTCAAATGGTTTTTCAAGCAACCAGCTTGGGCTGAACCTCCGGGATGGCGATGGAAACAAAAAAACAGCTGGTCTCAGAGATGACTGTTTCATCGCATTGCGATGCCACCCAGCTTCACGTCAAATCGCTGTTCATGCGCAAAGACTCAGGGGTGTTGTAAGATATTGACTGAATTGTGTGGTGCATCAGCCATGCAGTTGTGTTTCATTGGGATTTGCTTCTCATGATTCACAGTTAGAAAGTGAGAGAATGCATTGCAGAGTCTACAGGATGATTCTGAGCTTTTATGTGCCCACTGGCCAACCAGGGCTGCGAAATTGCAGGACAGTTCTCGTGGCAACATTAGCAGCCTTCAAGCCAACTGGGATGTTGATTGCTTACCACACGAAGCCGATTTAATGGGGATCCTGATACCCGATGTGGCAGTACTAGTCGCAAACCATGACCTTTAAAAGCCTGTAGAATATAGAGCTGAGCTTAGCGCATTCTCACTCTGCTATATTTTGCCGTGGTCATTAGGAACTTGCATGTGGGTGATGCAAGTTTGAACATGATTATACCGTACCGTATCTACTTTTAACTCTTATGCATCCCTCACTTGGCTTGCCCACCAGGGGTGTCCAAGTCATGTCTTGCCCATGGGAGACATACCAGGCCTTGGCTCGCGCAGAACCATTGGTGATGTCATTACCTACACCTCCTCACTGACCGGTCGACCGTGGCCCATGGCCTTGAAGGCCTTGTTTTTGGAGATGCCTAGGCCTGGTTCATCGGAGATGCGGCAGCATGCAGACCAGTGGTATTTAGCAGCAGTTACCAGGCAAGTGCAATGGATATATTCAGCAGATTCGAAGATTGAAAGCCTTTACATGGCGAACCTTCCAGCACTGCAGCTATCTCAATTGACACATGAGCACGAGTATGGTTCGGAAAGTGACTTCTGTTTCGTATATTTCGTATATAGAATCTATATTTTGAAAGTGACTTGTCCGAATCTATATTTTGACTTGTCGAATCTACCTGGTGATTAAAACAAGGCTTTCCGGTAGATTTGCCCATCAACCGACAGTCACGCATAGGAGGTGATGACAGGAGCCCCGAAAAGCCCCTCGCACCGAACTGATGATCTCAGTTCGAGCCTGCAGGCAGAGCTTGCGGCCGAACCTGGTGGGGTACAACGCCATTGGCAAGGGCACCTCGCGCTTGAAGCGGCTTGAAGTATGGAGCGATTCTGTTGGTGTCATTCCAGGGAAGTTATGGAAACTCCGAGTCATGTGATGTCACTTGAGTTGAACTGCCGGAAGTCATGGTGAGGCATGTAAGTTGTGAGGTTTGAAGCAGCCAGAATTTGGTTGCAAAGTAAGGATCCAACAGCATGCGCACCCCCCCCCCCTCCGTAGGATTTTTGCCCAGCTCTTTGCGCGTGGCATTTTTTGGTGAACCACCTGGGCTGAGGAAAACAGTCCGTTTGTATCCGTTTATACCCTTTGACAATGCTCGGTCAGACGGATCTGTCAAGAATCAAGCGAACAGCTAAGAAATTGTTGAGAATGTATTGATTGTAAAAAGGGGTGCATTGATGTGCTACATTTGCACCGTTGGTTGGGTCTCCTATCACCGTATTTGTTTCACTTATCACTGTTGGTTGGTCTCCTTCACCTCAGGTTTAGCTGGCACATTGTCTTGGCCTTTGGGTGTGGTGCACTTGGACGCTTGGAAATGAGTCCTGAGTCAGGGACACTACCAAAGTTTCGCTGGGTGGTTAGAAAGTTTGAATCTAAACAGGCAGAAAAGTATAGTAATACACAGATATCAGACAATCTCTACATCTTTGCAAAGCGTAAAGCAGTTCTGAGTTCCCCAGATACCCATGATATGTTTTTTTTAAATATATATATATATATATATATGCCAAAGTTGTGGAAGGTTGAGATTAGCGTGCCACCATTCATTGGACCATTCATGAACACCCAAGGTGGCACATATGGGCGAAGATAATGAACTGCTTGACATTCGTGCGTCAATTGATATCCCCTTGTGCCATCGGCCTGTCCATGGTTATTCGCTGTGGGTGCTGGCCATGCCCTGCATCAGGAAGTTCTCAGACATCAGAACCTCCAGGCAGGCGGCTCCCTGAGTGGCGAGCTCGGTGTTGTCATGGTGCTGCCCCCATACCAACGCCAGAGATCATCACTAGATATCGCTTGGTCCTAGTGGAGGGCGCAGTCAAACATATCGCTTAGTTATCCATTTTGAGGGCACAGGTCGCATGTTTATTCCAGTTGTCCTCCTGCTTTTTCCTGGGCCAGCACGGCAATCTCTGACCATCCCCGAGGTGTTTGGTCCTTTTAACTGTTGAAGACACATGATCTCCCAAAGAGATCCGAGGAGTATGAAAGTTGTATTTTTCCCTGAACCTGCCATATCTATAAATCACACATGATGGAGATGCTAGGAAGAAGCTTCACCTCCACAGCCTGTACCGTGTAATGGGGGGGAGGATGAGTTGGACCTGACTAAGATGTGTCGCATCCAGGCTCGTTGTACAGATAGCCATAGGTTCCCCTTCGCGGCGTCATCGGCTCCGGCACTGCCGCGGGAAAAGGGCACAGTCGATCCCAGTGGAAACGATGCCATGGATACGAAGCGGTGCGCGTGCATCAACAAGGTTCTGGCATTTGACGGCACCATTGACTACCAGAATGATTTCTCCTTTTTGTTTCCACCTGGGATGGGCAGTCGGCCAAGGCGCTTGATCAAACATCTCATCAGCTCCTGGGTTGCACACATTTTTTGCATAGCATGTTGCTTCACCTTCTTGGGCAATTGCATATAGCATGCAGAAACCAACAATGTGAAATTCCAAATCATCCAGTTTATCAAGCATTCAAAAAGGTATAAAGACCAACTATTTTGGGGGTCCCCTATTTCAAGAAACCTCCACATAGCTAGTTCCCAACCGCAACCAACGAATGGTGTTTGGTTTGGTCACCGCTCGCTCAGTTAGATTCTTGGATCAGGTCTGGATTGCTTGGACAACTTGGACCGCATCCATCGTAGCTTCGTTGCAGTATGTTGCAGCCAAATGTGGTGCATGAACTGTTGGGGCAGGCGCCACATGGGTCCGGTGGATCATTTATAGCAGAATTAGTCTCACATGTTCAATCATGTTCATGTTTGGTGGTAGTTTGATAGTGATAGTCAACCTATTAGTTTATGTCGTTATGGATTTAAAGATACAACACAGTAGTCGGATCTCCATGCCAAAGATGTAGCCTCTAGATCATGTATCAGGCATGATTCAATGAAACTACATTCCCTGGATATTGCGTTCATGGGTCGCTCTACCCGACGCTACCCCCAATATGGATGCTGTAATTGCCGTGGTTTATGCCCCAGCTGGTTTTTCCTCCGAATTGGTTGATATCCCAAATTAAGATAGTGGTAATTCAATCAAGTGCGCTTTCTCTTGTGGCTATGCCAGGATGAGCCCAAATGCTGCTACATTGGGGGGGAAGTGTCGCCAGTCAGCCGTCCAATAATTGTTTGTACTGTGCGTGTTGCACATAGGCTCAGATAGACGTGAGACTTTTGCTTTGACAGCAGGGGGCGTTTGTAGTTTCCACGGGGTTCTGACACATCCTAACCAGGCGCACGAAGCCTAAAACTGATCACGTAATGATTACTCTCGCTGAGGGCATTCGCTCGGATCATCTCGGATTTGTATGGAGTGCAAGACGTGACAGTTTCAACCTTCGAAATCTTTAGCAAGACAAACTCTGTTTGAAATGACAGAGCAATGCCAACTGCAACGATGGAATTTCTTATCCATTATATACATTCCATTACTACTACCCATGAAAGCGGAGAGGGACGATTTTCCTCCATTGGGCCATGGTGTCACAGTGATTGTATGTTTTGCACGTATTCAATTTTCTTAAGTGATGGCACGAGACTTGCATTGAATCTAACGATAGGGTTGTTAAAGGTGGAAATGCTGAGGGTGCTTGCCCCCAAAACAACCAACAGAACCTACCACTAAGATCCACTAAGATTCCTTTTGTTTGGCGTCGGACTTGCAAGGTATACTTTTTCCCGACTCGCGGCCAGTTACCGATGACAGATCAAGATCCCCGGCAAGAGACAAGAAGTACACCATGTACCACGGCACATCAAGAGAAGCAGCAGCACAGATTGAGTTGGAAGGTTTCAAAGCATCTCCCGGTGGCATGCTTGGATCCGGAGTCTATGCATCAAGAGGCTTGGCCGACAAAGTAAGGGCTGGCCATTGCGTCCTTGATTTTGCGCAGCTTTTTTTTGGTGCAGAACTGTTTGTCATCACTCCTCTTTTTGCACGCCTGTGGGTACTGCTTTCGCTTGCCGATTCATAGTTGCAACTTCCAACACGGCTGCCTTTAAGGAGATATCCGAAAGGCTATGGCATATGGAGACGTGGTCTTTGAGGTCTCAGTTGATGTAGGACGCGTAAAGGCGATTGACAGACAAGGTCACCCTTTGCAAAAGGCTTGGCCAGCGCATGGCTACGACACAGCATGGGTTCCACCGAATTGTGGCATGGTTGGCTCTGGCATGGAAGAGGATTGTATGTTTGATCCTGGTCGTGTCACCGTGGTTCGCCGCGTGCTTGGCTGAACTTCGGAGACCTGTAAGCAGTCCGCCTGGCGGATCTGGAGCGGGACAAAGGATCCACGAGATCAGACAGAAATGGATGGCTTGAGTGGGGGTCGGACAATAGACTTCTTAGCCTCAGCCAACCTGACCAATTCATCCCAGGTGCACTGGATAAGTGCAGCTATTTGTTTGCTCTAGTTCATTCCACATAGCATGGTTTATCCAAAACAGCTGATCGATGTTTGTGCCAAGTCCCAGCCGTTGACCCGTCGGTTGGCAGTTGAGGTTTAACTTTTCGCTGCATTTTTTTCTCAGGCCAAATAATCACAATCAATCGGACTTTCAGATTTCCAGGAAAATTGAGAGCTGCAGGCATCGATTGGGTCGCCCTACTAGCCTGGTCAAACCTCCAAAAGGTATGAAGAGAGAGAGAGAGATACATTGAGAATCATTAAGATGCATATATGTTATGATGGTTTTCCTACAATATGTGTTGGTACTGTTAGTTGCTACCGGATGTTTGTATTTCCAAGTCTCTCACGTTGAGGATGGTTTCCAGCCTTATATGAAGTGTGGTCATTATGTAAAAAATCCGATGTGTCATCAACCACCCACGCGTGGCCCAAGACCTCTGGTCCACGACCTTTAGTGCAACCAATGGGCTTACGTTCGTGGGTGGTTCCTGCTCCTGTCCCCCCACTTAAAACTTTGGAAAGCCGTGCTTGGGATGGGACAGGCGGATGGCTACAGCTACAGCAGCTTGGCAGCTGCCTGCCGCGGCAACGCGTGGATGAAAGCACTGACGACCTTCGGGCGAACGCTGGTGGATCAGGGTTCGGCCGCTGCGAAAACCAGAAATTTCGTGCGGTCAGCCGTTTTGGGTCCAATGGTCTACTGGTTTCCAGGATTTGTTGGAGTAACTGATCTAACTCCGGTATGATGTTAACCCTAGATCGATAAACCCTATATAGATCTATTTTAATTGCATGGGGGGTACCATTTTATTGCAAATCCAGGGCTTTGGGGGGATTTCCCCATTAATCACCCGGGCCTTTACATATTGAACCAGGGTTGCCATTACCAGCAAACCTTGCAATTGATCGTCGTGCAAACAACGCTGTAGATGTTCCGCATCATGAATTACCAGCTGTCAGTTGATCACGCCGTGCATGCCATAGTCAACAAAGATGCAAGTAATAGCTGTAATGTCCATTTGATACAGACAAATTGTGAATCAACTGAGGTAAGATGAGATAAAAATTGGAATGCACGTAGGATGTGAGGGACGGTCAGCCAATCATGGAGTTACCGGGTGTCAAATTAGATCACCGCCAGAGATGAATTCTCAACGTGAACATCCAAATTTTGACTATGTTTTTCCAGCGGTTGCGTCGGGTGTCCATGGGGGGCGAAGTGCTTTGCGCCACAGTTAGGCGGTCATGATAGAAGGTATCGCATTGTGGAAGGTGTTAACCACCACTGTCCACCTTGGACAAAAACGACAGGGACCTGCTATCAAGAAGCAGTTGATTGTTGTTGGATGTTGTTGGTTGATCATGATGGCACGCCGAGAACCAAGAGATACAGTAACGGAAATGTGGTTGATTGCTTTGCCTACACCGATTGTTTCAAAAACTTTATATCTAAACCAATGCCTGTTTCCCAATCTAATCAATCATAGCGGGTGCATACTTGTCAAGTCGACATGGACACATGAGTGTTTCTCAACATGGGGAACCTCAAAAATGGTTGTCTGTTACAGTGCTATAGGTGATTGATAAGCTGGAAGATTTGGCGATGTGGAGAATTGTTTGCTTTTGTTTGGCTTCCCAGTTGCATCGTTGAAGGTCAAATTGACTTTGTATTTCCACCTCGGCTCTTGGGTCTGCAGTTTTGTTCGTAATGCCTGACAAGACTACAGTATGTTCCAGCAGATGAGCTTAAAAGCCAGAACGCCGTGTCATGTCTCAAGATCACAGACACCAGTTCATCATCACTATTTAAGTGTTCAGCATGTCCGTTCAAGAAAACTACACCTGGAAATTACGATACGTGCACTCTACGTGTGAATGAAGGGATGGGTGAATTCGTTGTGGCCATCCAATGTTCATTCTGGCCATTCTCCCATAACCAACCAGCCAACCAAGATATGTATGTCAACCACGCAGGTAATGTCTTTAGCGTTTGCTAGTTCAGAGATTTTAGCAGGCTCATGTCAGCCCCACGGCCCACACACACGTGGAAATGCGATACTGTGATGTGCTCATGAACATAGACTATATACGCGCAAAACATGCATGTAAGGTCATATACGATAAGTGCATTTGTTGTGCAAAACTGGCATTGTTGCTGTTGCTTCAAGCGACCTATGTAAAAATCTGAAGCTTGCCTTTGTCGTTGGCAGTCCCACTCCGGATGGCGAAGCGAGGAACTTCCCGGTGATGATTGCGATGGGTCAAGGAGCTAGGACAGCAAAGTGACATGATTCAAGGTTCATTTTTGTGCAGTTGCCCTACTTAGTAGGCCCCGATCCTGTGTGAATTCTTGGACATGTTCAAGGGTGGTGCAACCACAAAGCATCAACTTCCAACCAAGGGGTTCCTGGCAGCGAAGGGGTGAAGTACCGTTTTAAACCTAGTGTTCAAACTTCCTTTTCAATCTGTTTCAATCGCTGGCATCCATTTGTGTTTGTTTTTTTCCCATGGTTGTTGTTCGGTTGAGTTCGGGCAGCACTTTTTCTGCCTGTCAGTGAGCAATCTTTGTTGTAAGATTTGCAAGCACATCACATTTGGCAAGCAACTTCCACATTTGGTATCACTTAGATTCTTCACGACATACCGACAGGGCGGAAGGAAGAGTCAGCAATCTCACCAGCAGCGCAGGAACAGCGTTGCGTGCAATTCATTGCTGGCTGCTTGTTCGTTGCCTGAACTTTGGCAGCCACTCAGCAGTACAGATGGGTTTGCCCATGGATGATGATGCCCTCCCGCCTGGATTGGCCTGGTAGTTCCCCCATGAAAAATCATCATTTGGAGATGGCTGGAGGGCACCATGATTTGTACTTAATTAGTCACCCATAACATGCCACTCTTGCAACATGACTGCGGCACAGGCACTATCAGCAAGTGACTTCCAGATGCTATCAGCTGTAGTGATGGAACACGACAACCATGTGTTTCCAATTCCAATTCTCAAGATTTGTTTTCCACTGGTGCTCTCATAATTTCTTAATTGTTCAGGGTTTGTTGCTGGCTTAAAGGTCTGCAGGCACCCATGGTTTCAGCATATCTAGAAGCTGAACTCGAAGACCACTCTCTGCGCTGCTGAAGGTAGTGAAAGTTGCATCCCTACATCAAGATGACCCACCACGCAAATAGCAAATGTTGGGCCCCTTTTTGGTTATTGCTTAGAACCAGGTTTGTTGGACATTCTGGTTACCCACATCCCGTTTGGCTCATTCATTTTTATTCCCAACAGTTGGGATGGTTGGTTCATCAGTTTGACCTGGGAAATTTGATCCATCAACCTGGTTTGGGATGGCTGAACTAACCACCAACCAACTATCCCAACTATCAACCACCGCCCAGCCGTGGAAAGGCTGATACCCACCGCTACTCAACAGCTCAACCTGCAGATCTCATCCGAGGCGATCGATGGCCTTGATGTCCTCCATGGCCACTGCTGGGCTTCAGTGGTCTCCGGTGGCCTATGGCAGCTGCATGGCCAGTGTCGGAGGTGAAATCGGAGGTTGGACCAAGGCAGCTGAATGGCAGCGCTGTTGCGGATAGGTGCACATCACCCAGATACTTGCTGCTGTTTGTGTCCAAATATGTGTGTTAAATTTTAACCAGATAAGAAGTATAGTGTATATATATATATATCAACACATGCACAAACAATATGACCCTTTCTTTTGCCTAGATATGCTATGCGTGCTTTTATGCATGTATTTATATGTGGGCGTTAGAGTATGACGGGTTTGTGTTAATGTATATATGCATGCATGCTTGGTTTCCTTTGTATGGTAGAGTGATATATTTGATTTATATTCTCAATAAATATACTGAACTTTTAGGGGGAGTCATGTGTGTCCATGAGTTTCATTTCCTGAGCGCTTTGGCTTGAAGCCATGGTTCCGTGGATGCTTTACTTAATCCAGGAAGACTATTTAGACGCTTGGTACTCTCAAACTTCACTCCATGCTGTTGCTAGACTCAAGCCGCATGCACATGGCCACCGCAGCAAGGCATTGGGGCTTTTGGCACAGATGGTCGCTGCTCGCGTTCAAGCAAGCATGATCAACTACAACAGTTTGTTGTTCCTTGACTGCACTGGGTCCCAGTGGGTGCCCAGGGCGTCAACAATGATACATCAAGGAGTGAGCAGCTCAGCGAGCATGTACATAAATATTCACAGTCCACAAAAACCATAGCTTTTGTCACAAGACTCGGCAAAGTTTTGGCCGTTGCCGCCACGATGGAGAAACCCTATGAACCAATAGACGCACAGGGCTGGTCCTCAGCATTGGCACACGGGTGGTGTCACTTCCGAGTGTCGAAAGGGTTGATCATCCAACCTGCGTAAATTGGCAGCCAGGAAAAGACGCAGGTTGACCTTGCCATTGAATCATTTGGCTTACCATTGGCTCAGCCTTGTAGCAGACAGGGTTGGGAACGAGCATGGCTATGGCAATTTGTTTAAGAAGTTCATGGGATAAGAATGACTCCATGGACTCCATGAACATAAATAGACCCAATTCGTTCACAATTTGTTCTAGATTGTTGTTGTTGCTGCGTAGCCCCGCGATCCTTGTAGATTTGCCAGGAGCGCATGTGCTCAGAGTAGCCAATGGCAACTTGCTGTCTACTTGCTCACAACCATCCAGGATCCGGACGTGGTGCCTTCGGCATTGCAGTTCTTATATTGGGTCAGGTTGGGTGCCGTGCAGGGATGTTGGAGTGTGCAACTGCCGAGCAGCAGTTGCACATGTTTGTCGTTCAATGTGGTCCCTGT
>VSDK01000842.1:632622-637622 GCA_009767595.1 Symbiodinium kawagutii | reverse complement strand
AAGTACTAGTTGTTGGGTGCAGGTTTATCGCATTCAGATTGCGGTGCACGCAGTGCGTGCATATGTTTTCCCAGGAAGTCAATGGCAATTCGCCCTGGAGCTGCTTCCTCTAGCACCAGTGGATGTGCCTTGGTGTGCTTGTGTATGTGTGCGAGTATGGCGATGTATGGCGCATGTGGACCAATATATATGTTCCCAGGGTTGGCGACCAGCCAGAGGCAGGCCCACACTTTTGCTAGGCGGAGCTAACATTTCTGGAAGTAGAGCCTGGGTGTGGGGGGGTGCGGGCCAAAAACGTAAGCATTTCCGACTTTGGGATTTGTGTGTCTTTGGATGTTTCTACCCGTCAGAGTGACAGTATTGCTCAATATCATTGCGATGAAATGTTGCAGACAATCACAAAACAACCATCCATCAGTAGCCAAGCCTCAATCAATCAAGAAGTAACTTTTAACTAACAATCAATTGAATCATTGCTGGAACCATTTAGAACCATGATTGACCAAACCTTCTATAGCCAAAAAGTACAAGAACTCGCCAACCAAGCAACAATTTACCAATGTTACATCTTATCCAATCATCTACCAATCCCTAACCAATCAGAAATCAACCCTCAGAATGATTGAGCCATTAGTGCAGCCATCATCGATCAGTCCTTATTAAGGAACCCTTAACCCAGTCCTAGTCAGCCATCAATCAACAATTACAAAGCGTCATTGAAAAATGAGAACCCAGGGTCAAACAGCATTCAGGCATTCATTCACAAAACTCTTAACAGTGTTCAACCAAGTACATAAAGCATGAATGGCAGTGACCAGCAATTTGAACATTTCAATTAATTAATCAAACCAAAAAATGAATCAAACCTGAACCGATAATTTGGATAACCGGATTTTTCGAAAACATACCCAACATAAATAATATACATAAATAAAGGATCAAGCTCCATAAATGATAAACATAAAGAATCCAATGATTTAGGAAGAATGATCACCTATAAATAACATAAATAACCCTTTCCTAATTTGATTTCATATGATATATACCTATCAAATAATTAGTCATTAAATGATCAAGCTCCATAAATAATATACATGAAGAATCCTAGCTCCTACAGATAACATATAAATATGATAAATATCTATACCTATCAAATATACATATGATTCATCATAAGCTATATATATATATATACAAAAATAGTTATACTCTTTACCTATCAAATAAACATTTTCATCATATTCATATACCCAATCTTCATCAGCTGGCCTTCCAAGGTCTGCGCCTGCAACGCCTTCATCAGCGCCTCGTCCCATGGCGCCTGGCGCCTAGGCCTCCTCGTCGGCGCCGCTGTGTCGAAGCCCACAGAAGTGACCCACGGCAGCGCCGTCGCAGCATGTGCAGCGGGAGGCACAGGGCGCGGCACCAGAGATCCATCATCTCGCTAAACAAGTGTCATTGTTTAAGGTGTTGTTAAGGAAAAATATGTTCTTTTTAAGGTGTTTCTCAGGTGTTTTTTAGAAAACACATTGTTTCTAAGATGTTTTTTGCAAACAGATGTTGTTTTTAAGGTTGTTTCACAAACATTTGTTTATATTACGATTTTGAATGCTTTGAACTAAAGGTGGTTTTTGATCATGTTGTTGGTCTATGTTGTCAGGATTATGGTGTTGTTATATTGCGGTTGACGATTATTGCGGATGGAGACGGTGATTGCCTTTGCATCAACAAACAGAAGGGAAAAGCGCGAAGTGTGATAGTTGAAGATGGTGGCCGAGCATGAACATGCAGCATCATGCAGCCATCACCCCAAGATTCGGGACGTACACGTGATGGTTGGGCATGTGTGGTGACACAAATTTGGCATTTCCTGGCAACCCTGCGCTAGGCAACTACCTGCTGGCCTTGAAGCTGCTATCTCAGAACCCGACTGTTGCTTGGGGCCCAACCAGGATGGTGCCAACTTGGAAACACTTTGACGTTACCAAGTTTCCACTGTGTCCAGTTAAGACTCTGATTCCTTTTGCCGCAGCATCAGCAGATCCTATCGGATAGCTTCACGCAAGCCATCGGCGTGTGAGCAAAAATGCACGTCCATTTTCATTCTCCAAGAAGTATGTTTGTCCGTCATCCTGGTTCCTGATTGCACTACAATATGTAAGGACCTGAGTCCAATACAAAACCGGTTTCCCTATGCTTTTTGTAGAATTTTTTGGTCTTGGATCAGATCATTTTGTAGTAGAGAGGATTGTCCGTCCAGTTTGTTTCAGGGTTCGGATGGTAGTATCAAGGCCACGCGTTGTCATCGGGTCCGTCCAATTCTAGTGTCATTGCTAACTCCATCCGATCTTTGTGCATCAATCCATGTGCTTTTCGCATTAGTGGTGAATAGTATGATTAGTTTGCTTAAACTTAGAGTTTCAATGGGTATATCATGGTATGCCAGTAGATTGACAGATGGTTGACACTGTTTGGTTTTGGATTGAGCTTCAACGCGTTCGCTCCATCCACCTAATCGATGGTGCCGTATGGCATGGGAACACGATGCCCAGTTGGCAGCAGGCATGGCCCGCAGCTGATGTTGGCTTAGGGATCCGGGATTGGTGTGTGCGACATGTATACAGGATTGTAGAGGTTTATCACTACCCATTGCACTGGCACAAAATTTTACAAAATTGACAAAGGAATCGTCAAACAATTCTTGTCCATGATCGTTGGCGGCTGAAAAACCAGGGTAGGTGCTTGAAAAAGACGCCCAACTCATGGGGGTGTTCGGCTACCTCGGCAGGCCGGCGGTATCAAGAGATCCACCTCCACCAAGGGCACTGCCCTTCAATCCTTCAACGGAAGTTTCATAGATGAAGCTTCAACAAATCATTGATAGATCAATGTGCCATTTAGGAAAGCACGATGTGACACCGGTGAAATGCCTGTCGGGGGCTTCAGGATGCTTCAGATGTTTCTTGTGTCTCTTCAAGTTATCCTACTGGCACGCCTGATTTTACATCATGAACCTCACCCCCAGTTTACATGCGCTGGTGAATAATGGCTGTTTTTGGTGGTTTTAAGCAATTCGAATGTCTCTTGCAATCGTTAGCACATGGTTGGTGAACATCTTCATAGATCATGGTTAAATGGTAAATATTGACAGCGTTTTTTCCTTAGCGTAGATCACCAGCATGGTTGGTGAACACATATTTTTTCATATTGCAGTGGGTCAAAACCCTCCCCCGGGTTCCCCTATCATTAACCCAGGCTGTTTTCCCTATAGTTTTGTTGGTGAACTTCTCCCCCACGAAATTGGTGAGTTAACTAGCTGGTATATCCACAACTATTGTTGGTTATCATCCCCTGTCATTAACCACTAACCAGCTATATAGTTACACTCCCTCCAATAAACGAAGATATGGGGAATGCACCTGAACAATTTGATATCTACGTTAAATTTAATTCAAAATTCCTTCCTGGAGGCTATTTTCACCAATATCTACGTTAGTGTTGAAAGCTTTGCTTAAGCAAAATAAACCAATATCTATGTTAGGGTATCCTAGCAGCTTTTGTTGAAACAAGCAAGCTAACAAGTTTCCCAAACGACTCTATGCAGGGATTTCAATAGAGGAAAAGGTCTATATTAGCCTGGCCGATCCAAGATTATATGTGAAGAATATCTTCAATGCATTTTATGTGTATATATATACAGGTATGAGTGTTTATTTATTGAACATTGATACCTATTACTATATAACCCGTACTAACATAGACCTTGGGAATAGGTTTGGAATTCTCTCAGTGGCTTTTGCCTACGTCGAAGGGTGAGCCATAAATACAAGACTTCTGCTAGCATTCCGAGCATCTTCTGTGGCTGTTTTGAACACAAGTAGAAAACCCCTTAACATAGACTTTGCAGTACGTTCACAAGTCACATTCTCTTAGCATTCACCATGATCCATCCGTCTTGAAAATGTCCAAATGCCAAAAATGTTTGGTGGATTTTTCCTTTTTAAAGTCTATATTCACGGATGCTCTTTTTTGATCGTTTTTGGGTCCAGAATCAGGGGTGTCCATGCCACTGCCTCACAATAAGCAAACCCTGTCTGGAAAAACAAGGATCGATCCATTTCTATATAACCCGTACTAACATAGACCTTGGGAATAGTTTGGAAATTGTCTCAGTGTCTCTGTCTTCATCGAAATGGTGAGCCATAAATACAAGACTTCTGCTAACATTCCGAGCATCTTCTGTGGCTGTTTGGAACACAAGTAGAAAACCCCCTAACATAGACTTTGCAGTACGTTCACAAGTCACATTTTCTCAGCATTCACCATGATCCATCCGTCTTGAAAATGTCCAAATGCCAAAAATGTTTGTTGGATTTTTCCTTTTTAAATTCTATATTCACGGATGCTCTTTTTTGATCGTTTTTGGGTCCAGAAACAAGGGAGCCCAGGATTGATGATTCGCAGTACAAAACTATTCAATGTTTACAATACTTCGATCTTGCGGGTGTCCGTGCCATTGCCTCACAATGAGCAAAGCCTGTCTGGAAGAACAAGGATCCATTTATTCCCTATATAACCCTTCCTAACATAGACCTTGGGAATAGGTTTGGAAATTGTCTTAGTGTTTTTTGCCTACATCGAAATGGTGAGCCATAAATACAAGACTTTTGCTAACATTCCGAGCATCTTCTGTAAGTAGAAAACCCCCTAACATAGACTTTGCAGTATGTTCACAAGTCACATTTTCTCAGCATTCACCATGATCCATCCGTCTTGAAAATGTCCAAATGCCAAAAATGTTTGGTGGATTTTTCCTTTTTAAATTCTATATTCACGGATGCTCTTTCTTGATCTTTTTTGGGTCCAGAAAGGGGGGAACCCAGAATTGCTGATTCGCAGTTCAAAAATATTCAATGTTTTCAATACTTAGGTCTTGCGGGTGTCCATGCCACTGCCTCACAATAAGCAAAGCCTGTCTGGAAGAACAAGGATCCATTTAT
>VSDK01000842.1:569365-632107 GCA_009767595.1 Symbiodinium kawagutii | reverse complement strand
GCATTCACCATGATCCATCCGTCTTGAAAATGTCCAAATGCCAAAAATGTTTGTTGGATTTTTCCTTTTTAAATTCTATATTCACGGATGCTCTTTCTTGATCTTTTTTGGGTCCAGAAAGGGGGGAACCCAGGATTGCTGATTCGCAGTTCAAAAATATTCAATGTTTTCAATACTTAGGTCTTGCGGGTGTCCATGCCACTGCCTCACAATGAGCAAAGCCTGTCTGGAAGAACAAGGATCCATTTATAGACCTTGGGAATAGGTTTGGAAATTGTCTCAGTGGCTTTTGCCTACATCGAAATGGTGAGCCATAAATACAAGACTTCTGCTAACATTCCGAGCATCTTCTGTGGCTGTTTGGAACACAAGTTGAAAACCCCCTAACATAGACTTTGCAGTACGTTCACAGGTCACGTTTTCTCAGCATTCACCATGATCCATTTCTTTGTTGAGTTCTTTACTAAAACTGTTCATTTTGTCATCATTTTTAGGTCCATAAAGGCGGGGTGCCACGACGGACTGTCAGCCCACTGCACAACACCACATGTCTTGGTGGGGTAAGGCAAATGGAACAAGGTTGGCAGAAAGCCTTGAAGCCTTAACATAGACCTGGTCAGCAAGTCTAGGTTCATATTCTCAAAATTTCGATGTGAGGGCAGCCAGCAGTAAAGCTGCAGTTCTTTTTGAGGTGGGAGGGTCTAGGCATACTGTATCCTTGAAAGAGAAGGGGGATGTCTTGGGGAAAGGCCGTTCTGCATTCAGATTGCAAAGATGCAAAACCACCACTAACATGGATATTCGTTTTCTGAGACCCAAGGTTGAACACTGATATGAAATCACTGTTAACATAGATGCTGGTGATGCTTTCAGAGTGCAGATCAGGAGGTAGTTTTGGTGCATGTTGTCAGTGTACATAAATTAAGTTCAAAATGTTCAATATCTATGTTAGTGATGTTTTTAATTGCAAACTACCCTAACGTAGACACAGGGGACAGGACTGAGGTTGCATGTCAGGGAGCTTGATATTCGCTCTCCATATCTTCGTTTGTTGGAAGTAGAGTAACCATTGTTGGTTGGTTGGGTGGTTGGTTAACCCTATGGGCTTCACATGTTGGAGCCACCAGCGATGGATTTGTTGGGGCGCCTTGGATCATCCAAGGCTTCGGGCTTGGGCGCGGCCTTGGACGCTTGTGCAAAGGCCTGCGCCTGGCGTTGCGCCCTGGATGCCCTGAGAAGAGCTCGCAGGTGGGTGCTGAGTTGGGTGCCGTTGGGCCGTTGGAAATGGGGGAGTTTCTCAGAATAGGCACCCACAGATGATGGAGTTATAACTGGTTATAGCCATAAATGATGGTAAAGTCTCAATTCCCGCGTTTTTGGTGCTCGGTTTCGTGCCAAGTTACTAGCCGCCGTGTTTTCTGTAGCCCTTTTCAGCCATTAACCCAATATGATGCATCTCCATCAGCCAGTAGCTGCTTGATCATGCAGCATTATCATATATTTCCATTGCCACAAAAGTTTTTCCATAGCCACCATTGGTACTGCCACAAATAGCATGAAATTTACCCTCAAATACGGTGCGGGTTGTTACGAGCTGGATCGTTTATCTATTCTTGGCTGTTGAACAATTATTAATTCAATTTTCTGATTATTAAAACTGGTAAAACTCTTCACCATTTCTACCAGTTTTCTTATCCATGAAAAGCCCACTGAAATATTTGTTCTCCATTAGCCCCATTACTTCATAAATTTTCCACTCCACAATAGAAATCTTCCACTAACATCCAGTAACATCCGCTGACCAAACAACTTCACCTCGCTACCATCCATGGCTCCACCGCTGCCAGTTGGACCTTGCGCCCCGATCTGGCCACACAAAGCGCCGCATGCCAAGCGCAGATAGCCTGGGCCTGGCCTGTGCGGCTGCTGCAGGCGACCTGGTGATAGACTGATCCCATTTTGATAGTTTTGCACCTATGATTCCTATGATTGTTGGTAGTCACCCCTTGAAGCACAAAGCAGCGGTCCTTCATTTGTCCCAAAGCTTAATGATTGCACATGGCCAATGTGTTTGGTCGCATCTTGGCCCATGTCTCAAGGATGGGCAGTCCTTGCTTGATAGAAGGCGTATTTCCTTGGCACTGCAGGAGTCTCCAGACTGCTTGGGCCTGCAAATCTCGGTGGTCTCCGCTGTGGCCAGGATGCTGGGACACTGTGGCAGCTTTTCCCACCAGGTCCACAGGGCGTTCCCCAGCTCTCCACAGGGCGTTCCCCAGAAACCCAAGTGACCGTGTGACTAGGCAGCCCAGCAGCTATGACTGTTTGACTATGCAGCCCAACACGTTTGGTCATACATGATTTATGGGCATCGAACCTGCCATGTGCCGTGTTCATTTATGCCAGGATTGGTGTTTGAAAGAGAGGTTGGAAACGGTTTCCGTGAAAAGTCCCTACAGGTGCCAATGTCCAATATAGGGTTCTGGAGGTGGGGAGCGTGAACTTGGGCCGAAGATGGCCAAAGGATGCCAAAGGATTTTCAAAGAGGGGTGTAGCTGCCTACCTTGTGAATGGCATTGTGCAGCAAGCAAGCGTGGAACGACAAAGGAAGCAACAAGTATTGTCAGAACCAATTATTCAGAAACTTCGGAATTTGGTGATTCGCGGCAGCGTTGCAAATCTCCACGTGCATCAGGAGATTGACCTCGGGTGTGTGAACATGGCTCAGCTGGTGTGTTTTTGCGATCCGTGTTTTCGTTGATGTAAGCTGCGGATGTCAGGTTGCTGCAAAAAATGGGCAAAAAAAACGAAATTGGCTCACGGGCTTTGTCCTCAAGGAAGGAGGTAACACAGCGTTCTCAAACATGAACCCAAAACATGCCCGGGAACTAGGACCCGGTCACTCAGTGATCCTTCTAGCGTAGACTGTTGTCTCTTCAATTTGCCAAGCCTTTGGAACTCTACCTTCCAGGACGTCCTGCGAGCCCGCTGCCGTAGTCAAAGTCCTTGAACAGCTTCACGCAAGCGCTTGCAGATTCGTTCCGCAGCTGGGGAAAAAGGTGCCTGCATCCGGGCATGCCGGCACACAGGAGGACATACCGGCACACGGGATGCATGGCACATTCTTGTCAAATGGATTCTTTAGCTCACTAAAGCATGCTATAGCTACTTGTTTGAACGTATATAGATGGGTTATTGAGCATCATGATCTTGAAGAGAGCTAGCACGGCCTTCAGCCTTGAAATGTTTCCCATGCCAATGCTCGCTGCTTCTCGGACAACTACCACTCCCAGGAACCCATGAACAAGGGCTTCAATAAGACAAGACCGATTGTAATCAAGTTGTCATCCATCAGCCAGTGATGATGTGATATTTCCCCAAATATGTGTGCATCATACGCGTAGTCAAATTTATGGCACTTATTTTTGGAATTGTGTTGCGTGTACTTGGATTTTGTTCACTCGTTTCGGTGGGTGGATCGTGGACTGTGGACTTCGGGT
Source organism: Symbiodinium kawagutii (assembly GCA_009767595.1). Lineage (NCBI taxonomy): Eukaryota > Dinophyceae > Suessiales > Symbiodiniaceae > Symbiodinium > Symbiodinium kawagutii. The sequence goes on along the minus strand of VSDK01000842.1, from coordinate 628,610 downwards.
TTGCCATTTCCCCAATGGCCACTATCAGGATCCTGGGCTACCAAATAAATTGGTTCAGTTGCACCGCTTGGATTGAAACCAGTGTTTGTGAGGCCTCGCAAGGAATAAGCTTTGACAATGTGCTGATCAGCACAAGATGTTGCCAGCCAAGCTTCCAGTTGTTGGGGTTGTCATCATGGAGAGTATACACTTACCAGTCCCTAGAAAAATGCATTTTATGACGGACAAAAAAGGCATTTTACGACGGACATCCTCCATGACTTGGGTGTGCACCGTTAGTGGACACCTTTTGTGCGGATTGGGAGCGCTGGCCATGAGCTGAACATGGCGTCGATTGCGCGGCAGCCAATCTTCAGCATGAGGCATGCATCGCGTGGACATTTGGCAGGAGCCTGTTGGGGTTGGTCACAGTGAACTTCCTTCAGGTTTTCTTGAATTTATTACGCGCAGGCATGATATGGCGGTTTTGCCCTCAAGGACCAGGAGTTCACTCAGCCAGTTGACCTGACAGTTCCAGTGAAACGATTGCGAAACTGAAATTGTTCTTGATCTTTTTGCAGCCGAAGAATTCACAAGAAATTCTTCATGTCTATGCGCTCCATGTCATTCTTGAGACTGCTGGATGCATTGTTTGTCCCTGGAAATCGCTCAGTGTGACATACGCTCTGTGTATCCTGGGCAGTGGTGTCGGTTTCCCACCAAGAGGTCCCAAGAGGTCTCATGGAAAGGCTATAATACCTGCACGATTGGATTGTGTCCATCCCTCAAAAAAGTCTAGATGAACACAGGCATGGAGTTCAGAGTGAACTCTGCTGAAGAATTGCCACGGCTCCAATGACCATTCCCATGGAAATTTCACCGGTGGTAGAGCAGTGGCCGAAACCAAATGCCATTCAACCACTAGATCCATTGTTGGGGTAATCCCTATCGTTTCGAGAGTGGTGCGCCAAGCCCCCAAGAATGGTGAGCTGCGGAAGACAACGCTTGGATTTGCAACAATATAAATAGTATGGCACCAAATAGTGGCGTGTCAATCACTATTAGCTAGGTACGGCTATATAGTGATGGTGACTTCATCTATCTTGAACACATTTGAAAACTATGATGATGACTATGATTCTATGATCCGTAGTTTGGACATGACTCACAGGCCACACGATGAATGCGCCTCCCTCATTGATCCAACTTGGGGCCTGTCAGGAGGCCAGTGTGCAACGACACTCAGCAGAACCATCTCATCACCCAGGCATTCCGTTGATCGCAGGAGCATTCTGCAGGTTGTCACAGAGAAGTGCCCATGGCTGCACGCTGTTCCCAATTTTATGCCCACTCTACTCGGATCATGTTGCGATGCGTCAGGACTTATCTTCATTTTTGTTGCGGCGATATGCAATAAACATGCAAGTTTGCAGAGAAGATGTAACATAGCCCCGCGCAAGGATGACACAAAAAAATAAGAAAGATAAGATACCAAATGCTTTATTCTAATGCGTCACTCAGCGATGCAGAACTGGGAGAAAGCAAGCAGCACAAGACCAACATAATGGATTTATCCCCTCATTTGCTTCCTAGTGGAATCGGAAGCAAGTCCAAGCACCCACTGTCGTCACACAGCCAAGGATTGGACATCAGCACTTATCAGTGCAATTTGGCCATCCGAGACTGCAGCAACTGGCAAGATGCTTTGCAACTGGTCTCTTTAATCAGTTTCCAAGCAACCTTTTGATCGCAGCAGTTGATGGCTAAACCGCATTTAGATGTGGAATTGTTCGCCAGCATTAGCCAGTGAGAGAGAGAAATTCAATAACCAAGTCCTTCCAAATGAAATGCAAGGCCATGACATGCCACACTTGGCAACCAGGCAGTTGCTTTGCCTCCTTCATCGTCGACACGTCAGGACTTCACGTTGGTTGGCGGTTGCTGAGGGGGGCCCAGTACTCATCCCACAAGACTTCGCCAGAAATGCTTGATGCACCATGGTTGATGAAGATCCCCAATGATTGGTGCCCGCAACTGCTCAGGAGTGTTCTGCAGAGGCTCTGTAGGCTATGGGGGAGACTAGATATGAGGTTGAAATTGATCGATTTTGCAAGGCCTTGATACTGACTTCTGGTTTCCTCATTCATTTCTTTCGATTGAATGCCTTGTTTGCTGCTGTGTTGAGCAATGTAAAGCACCTTAGGAGAGTGGAAGAGGGGAGGGCAATGGATTTCTGTGGAGCACCGAGGGTATCTGAGGGTCGCTTCGGAAGTTAGGACCGACACGGTGAGTTTCAACAGCCTCCGCTGCCGCCCCTGGCGCCGAGTGTTGCAGCTGCGCGGGCAGCTGCCTACAGCGCAGCTCCAGCCAGATGCTGCTGGACGCAACGGCGGGCCCAACCAACCAATGTGGGGCTGGACATGGCCCCGGTATTCCATGGTGTTTCCCTGATGATGGCCGTGTACCCCTAGGTCCACCTCTATGGTTGGTGGTTCTCCCATGAAGTCAATGGCTATGCCTCCCCTGCCGAAGAACCAAGGTGGTGAGCTGTGGAGCAGCCGTGAGCGCCTGCGACAAAGCCGGGCGATGGCCTTGGGCCCTGCAGATGTTGGAAACTGGCGAAGCCTCGGGAATTTGTTTGAACAGTGCCATGGTGAGGGGATGGGACTGGCATGTCAAGCTGTTGGTATTTGATTGTGGGGCAGCACCTGTCAATTCCTTTCACTCCTGGTGAACATCCCAAGGATGAACATGCGTAATCTAACTTGCATGTTCCAACTCGATGTTTTTTGGCTGCATCCATGCAGTATCGATTGCGGTACATTGTGACATTTGTTCGACCAGACCCATTTCTTCAGAGACCAGCATGGGAAACCGGTGACCCACAAACAGTATGTTCAAGATTTTTTATGGTTGGGATTTGGTATGTTTGATTTTTTGTACATGTTTCTGTCCGCTCGGCTATGGAGCTGACAAGGTAGTACCATGTAGTACCAAGGTGTTTAATTTTGTGCAAAGACACCTGGCAATCGCCCTGTTGTATACCAAAGTCATCCAAAGTCTTAAGTGCCTCGTTTGTTCTTTTTTCATGTTTTTGCATTCTGGAACCAAAAATCATTTTCCAAAGCTCCGACAGCACGTGGGATTCTCATGTGACATCAGCCACGAACTGTGCAAGGTGCCATGAGTGCCTTACATCGAGAAGCCGAATGGCAGAAATGCATTGCACCTGGGACATTGGGTGAGCCCAGCAGCTGGTCATGGATACGCGGAGGCAAGACAAACCCCCTGATATGTGGATCCCTCAGTGAATATTCAATGGTACCCCAAGGAACAGAAGTGAAATAGGAGGTTGTTTTCCGAGGTTTTGATTTGGGCTCTCCACATTCAACAGGGCTGGATGCTTTTTTTTGGAGATCCGTTTGGTTGTTTAGGCATCGTTTTCCATTCTTGAAAGCATGCATGTGACGACGGTCAAATGATGCCGATCCGTTTCGAACAGTCCAAGCAACACACATCAAGGCAAACAACTACTAAACAGGTCGCTAAGTGGTGAAAATCGCACCATGGAAGAGTTTCTCGAACTCCTTTCAGTGCCCAGCGACAGCACTGGACCAGGCTTCACGTTGCAACCGGTAGAGTAACAGTAGTGTGCACCAGGAACAAATGCGGTTCCGCTCAGGAGATATTTTGCAGGATTCCGTCGCTCAGGCCGCTGAGTCAGGAGATTTTTGGCATATCAATACAATGCATCACATGTCTATGTAGCAAGCGGAATCCTCAAAATTGACACGCCCTCACCGCAGCAAGACCCCAAAGTATTTGGGAGATTGAAACAAATCGAGATGTTTGGAGGTAGGAACATGCGCATATTGGGTTAAAGAACTGGTTGGACAGCGAGTCCAACCAGCAGCGATTCTAGTTTTGCGAGCGGATCATAGCGCCCTACAAAAATAGCAAGACGAAGAAAAAGAAGTCAGAGGCCCCCTTAAATGAGGGGCGGTGTGTCGTTGGCAAACAACACCTTCAGTGACAAGTCGTCAGTTTGGGGTCAGTTTTTGGGAGTTTTGAAAGCTTTGGAGAGCACAGGCAGCCAAGGATGTGTTGTTGCCTTTTGCGGTGTACTTAATGCGTCCCAAGTGCTCCACACTGGGGATTAAATGTTGGTTGCCCTGGGGCAGTTTCCATGCCTTAGGTCTTAGGCCTTAGGCCAAATTCAGCATTTTGCCCACATGACAAGTTTTGTGTTGTGGCCGTTCGCTGTTGTGTTTTTCATTGGATTTCCATTTAAGTGACATCGTTGAACCATCAGCATCCATCAACCATATGATGGGAGGAACATGGCAAAAGAGAAATCGTTGTTAGCCATGCTGTAACCATTATAAATATTTTTCTTCGCCATAAGTAGCCAACCATTGACCAGGCTGGAACCAGACACCTTCTTCTGCAAGCAATGGCAGATCACCACCGCTCATCTACGATCTGGTGCTTTTGTATCTGGAATCTTGGACAGGCCAAAGAAGAGGAAACAATGCTACTCGATAATCATTTGGTTGGTGTTGGTGGTTTCATTTTTTTTAAAAATATCTAGTATTTCCAAATGGTTTGTTTGTTGACACAAATTTTCCATGATGGTTGAACCACCAACCAGTCGTTAATGATTTTTCATATGGCTTGCAGTGATCTAGCACCTGCCCAGTCACCTAGCTCATAGTGTTGGCAGCCGGGCCCCGACCTAGCAGAATCCAGCAGCCGGGATGTCCCTTGGTTCATTGCATGCCACATGTTCTTCCACGCTGCTCGGAATCTTCATTTTTTCAAATGTCATGTTGTAGTTAGGTCCAGACTAGGTGTTTTTAAGCAAAAATGATGAGTTGGAATGAAAGCAATGCTGACTTCGTGGTATCGAATTCAGTCGAGTTGCTGGTTGTTGTCACTTGGTTGGAGGAACCTTCCCAGATCGCTCAAGTAGCGAGAAAAAGCTTTTGACAAGTCTTGAAGACATTTTGGGTCAATTTCTTGGATTTGAGATAGGAAGACATCAAGCCTTTCGGCAGACATTGAACCATTGAACTGCATGACAAGGCCAAGTTGGATAGTCTATGAGATCATATACGAGATGCGTTTCAGAACATTTGACAATTTGACACAGACAAGGTAGTCTCGGATTCCGCGTGGATTGCAGCTTGAAAAGTCCTGCTGGAACCCTCCATCAAAAGTGATTTGTGCATGTTACTGGTGTGCTCGAGTACTTGTTTCTCTTCATGGGCTCATTTGATCATAGCCACCTGTCCGCACGAGTCTGACCCACCGTTGCCTCCAGTTTGAGTTTGCTGTGGACCATTGTGGACCCTGTTTCCGTCGGGCTCCCTGCGGTTCCGCCTTGCTGCGCTCCAGATACCGCCTGCTGCGACCAGCTCCTCACATCCTGTGCGGAGGATGCCTTGTGGCAGCGTGCCATGCAGTTGTGCATCACCACTCCGGTGGCCACGGTGGTGGGCTGCAGCAGCGTAGCTCGGTAAAAGTTGGAACGGGTTTAGTTACTATTGTTGGTATGTTGAATCTTCCTGGAGGTTTCTGGTGGGGGGTGCCTTGTTGGGGATTCCGGGCAAAACAACAATCCCTTCCACTATTCCCAAAGCCCAGGAGGCAGGTGGCCTTTTCATTTGGCACTGGCCCGAGCATGCCTATTCCCGCCACATGCGAGTTAGCAGCATCATATAGCTATAGCACAATGGCAGAAATGAACGACATGAAGAAATGTGTGTATATTTATCTCTATATATTTAACTATATATATATATTTAATTTTATATATATATATATATCTATCTTTCTCCTTGTAATATATCTATATATATAGATATATATTTATTTATGTATTTATTTATATTGATTTATTTTTATATTTGTATTTATATATATATATATTTATTTATACATATATATATATATTTTTCATTATATATATATATATCTCTCTCTCTCTCTCTATCTTTCTCCTTCTAAAATATCTATATATGTATTCTTATATATATATATTTATATTTATATATTTATTTATTTGTTATTATTTATATTGATTTATTTTTATAGTTGTGTATATAAATATACCTGTTTATTGACATATATTTATGTGTATGTATACGTAAATTTGAAAAACATATATATATATATATATATATCTGTGTGCATGTCCAAATATACTTCACATAAGCAGGTATGGTTTCCAAACCAGGGCCTTTCACAGTCGATGACTGCTGGATCCAGGCGTAAAAGCAACGGAGGTGTACTTGCACAGGGGAATACACAATCAGATGTCACAAAAGATTGAAATTGGAAGCTGCTCCTGTGAAGGTCATGGCTGGTTTTGCTCGCGGAAGGAGTTGGTTGAAGGCCATGCTGTGGCCCAAGCTGATGAAGTGCAGACTGGTCCGACCCAATGTCATCACCTTCAATAGTCAAATCACCGTAGCCTGGCAAGTCAATAGCTGGTGCTGGTGTTGTCAGTAGTCCTTCAGTAGTCATGTCATTCAAAGATTAGTATTGTCATTTTATGCCATTTTCAGTAGTCATGTCCGAAGTCATTTGGCACCATCAGAGATGTAAACAGATTGAAGTGTTTTTTTCCTGAGAATTTGCTGATTGAAGTGGCAGAACCTCCATGATTCGTGTTGTAGAGCAAGTTGTTTGATGCCTTGTAAGTAAGTGGTTTCTTTCCTCGTGACTCTTGTGGTCCTGGTGGCCGGGACGTGTGCTCGCCTTCAGCTTCCGGGATGGCGAAGTCGGTCTTTTGTTCCGTCATAAATGATCAATTACATTTGATTCTGTTCATGAACATTGGCCATTAGTTTTAGCTCAAGTTTTGGCTCAAGACTTAGTAGACTTCGATTTCCTTACATCCGTAGTGTCAAACCTGTTTTTTGCCACTGAGGCCCCAGATGGTAGGTCTTCATGGCAGATGTCATTACGCTTGCTGCTCGATGGCCATATGGGAGGGAAAGGACACAAGGGAGCAGCTTGTTATACACATCAGGTTGGCCCTGAACATGTTCGGAACGTGTGTGATTCTACAGTTGCTGGCTGATGGCTAGGACGTGCTAGGACCATCCTAATGGCATGAAGCTACATCCCATTGCATATATCAATTTATTTCGTGGGGATGAGAGAAAGGCTAGGCTTCGATGGCCGATTGATGCCAAGGAATTTCTAATTGGATTGAAGATGTTCATTAAAGTAAACATACACATGATCACTGCTGGTTAATACTGCTTCTACATTGTTTTTTGATATTGGTCAATAATGCGTGCATGGTGAATAATTGTGAGATATAGCCCGCTGCATGTTGATCCTTCACCCAGCTCAACTTTTTGGAAGAGTGCACATGTGTTTTTCTTAGGATATGTTTTTCCCTTGGTACGGTAGCCCTGGCAATTTTGACCAGTAGTTTTTTCTACCGGCAACACTTCACAAGCTGATTTGTTCGGAACTGGTTATATAGCTGTGTCTATTCCAAGTCCTGATTACTTGGATGGCCCCTTTTTAGTAAATTCAGGAGGGACTCTCGAGATAATTTGTTGAAGAGACATCTTGTTTTCAATTGACCACGCCTTTCCACTAAAGAAACAGCTCGACAATTGCCAGTCCGAAAATTTAATTTCAGCGAGCCCCACACTAGCTGGTTCATCATTTCAAAGTTTCATTATTGCCCGGGATCACTCGCAAGAGTGGCGATGAAACAGATGAATTCAACAGTGTAGATGGCATATGACGACTTCCGCAGGTGAAGCGAAATTCGAGCCCCAGCTTGAAAGCAGGCAGCCCAGCTTCATCCAGCTTCATCCAGCTTTCAATGAGGTTATCGGACACTTTGGCCATCGGTCTCCAGCCCAGCGCTGTGTCCATCACAGCGGTCCTCACTGCCGGCTCTGCGGCGACCTGGCGCCGCAGTGTGGCCATGCTCAGATGGTCCCAGGGATCCCTGTCACTTGCGGCAGATGGTGAGCTCGTGGGTGGATGTGGATACTGATGATTCATCATGTGGCTGCTTGCAAGCTGTCTATTTCCAGATGGCTAACAGAAAAAAAACACATTTGATGTATTGGGTAAGGTAGCTAGCACATGCTAGCACTGACAATGAGCTCATTTGCTGATTTTGATGACAAAGGGAGATCAACCGGTTTTTGTTTGCCCACCAAATTTAGGAGCTGGAACTAACGAGATATTTTTTCGTGCAAAACTGGGCATATGGATCCCACATTACCAGCAACAGTGAAGGGTTCAGCAAACTCTTGCAAGCCCTGGCCATTTCTTTGCAACGGGAGAACGCGCGTGCCATCCTACGACGCATGCCTTGCTCTGCGTTGGGATTCCATAGTCGAACCACAGAATCCATAGCGCTGCCGGTTTTTTTCTCGCACTTTCATCCCCTTGGTTTGGGGCCAAAGTTCAAATTCAGACGAAAGGACATTCTGACATGTGGTCAAACTTGGACGCCCGAATCACTTTTGTCTCTGCAAGCTGAGGCAATAATGCCCCAGGTCACTGCATTGAAATGACACTTGAAATGTTTTTTCAGACGGACCGTCACCCTGCTCCATCCATTGTCGGTGAACGAACTCGACCAATCGATGCCAGTAGGGTACAGAAGGGTGCGAGAAATCAAGCAACATTTGAAACTTCTTGGGTCCTGCAGAGACCGCCCTTATTTACCACATTTTGCCAGCAACCACTACAATGACCAACTAATTACATGAACATGGGGCCTGGAGTCTGGAGGCAACCAGCTCAATAACTGGGGATATCAAATTCAAAAATGTCTACACGATTCAGTCTTTTTTGGAGGATGCAAGCGAAGACGCCTATTGGTCCCATTGACTAACCGGTGCAATGGTGTAGGATAGACGTACTTGGGTAGTGTTGAAGGTCCAGGTCTTTCTTGGCGTTTCATGACATTTGTGTCATGGTTCTTTGTTTGAAACTTCCATTTCGAGCTAAATTGCGACAGGTTTTGGGAGCTTTGGGTCCGGTGGGTTGTGACGTAAGGATCTTTCGCAGGCACTTTGCACCTCAGGCCATGCTGAAGGTTTGTGGAACTGACAAACACCCACCTTGTTTGCGGCAAACTGCTAATTGTTTTCACTTAAAACTACTTAGCTTTAGCATTCTTTAGCTCAATGCTGTGAGATCAGCAGCACCCATAGATTCTGGTTGTGGTTTCCCTGCTGGACGTGCTCCATGGAAAGGTTTGTGCTGTGAAGTTGCTCAGGTATTGCTTCAACAGCGCCATGACTTCACTATCTTGGCACAATACTTTGGTGCTACTTGGTGCGCCTTGTCCTGTGGTTGAAGGCATGCCGCCTTGCTTTGCGTACAGATTTCTCTTTGAAATGTCTATATGACTTTCAAAGCTACAAGTCTTGCCCTGACATGGTGTAGTATGCTGAATGCTAGTTGTAGACATGTATTTGTGTTGTTGTTGTGTGTGTGTGCATGCATGCTTTGGTACATTGTTGTGCGCATTGAACATATGTTGATTTGTTTAACCATGACTTGTGTGTTTCTCTTGAGTGAGGGTGGCCAACCAGATTTTTGCACGGAAGGTCCCCTTGTGTGCCGATGGGAGCGGCACACACTTTCTGTAAAGATTCCCGGTTGCCACCGCTCTCTTGCAACAGGCACTTGAGTATGTCAGAACACTTATCCAACTGTTTCCCAAATGGCTTCTCAATCGTAAGGCCTACAGTATCTACTAAGTTGCACTTTCATGCACCTAACATGAAAGATATACAAATTGTAAAACAGTAATTGATTAGTGTAAGCCTTGTGGCCACTAGCCGCTAGCCATGTCTCATAGTTACTCACTCTTGACCTAATGCATTACCTTTGCAAGAGATGTTTTATGAATACATTGCCAAGTGATGCTCTTGTAACATAGTTGACCTTCCAAATTGCCTTATCTCATCCTTAAATGAAACATGTATTCTTTGCTTGATTTTTTAGTTTCTATATTTAGATTTACAGATGCAGAGATATACACCTGTTTATCATTATTCATGAATTCAGCAAAAAGTTACCCAAGTTGTTCAAACCCTCCAAGTCTGTATCCATGGCCACCCTCGCCTGAGGAGATGTGCAGCAAGGAGATCCTGCCCCTAGGATGCACGCTGACATGCGGGGTGCTTGGCACCACCGGTGCTACACGGTGATTTCAAGGATTGCAAGCGGCATCCAATGTGACATGGTTGATTATTGACGGCTAGTAGTTCAATAAACTCAACTTATTTGTGGTTAATGATGGTTACTCGCTGATTATAAATCATTTAATGATGGCTCTTGGTGGTTAATTCTTGATTCGCTACTTCTGGTGTGATAATGGTGAAGAGCTGGGTTCGCAGTTGAGAAGCTCGAAATAATCATGGTGAAGATTTCCGGGCAAGATGGGACTTACCATATACAGCTTCAGGCACCTCCATCCAATCTGTATTGGTGGGGGCGAGTGTGGGCTTTTTACGTCTCCAGGGTTCTAGTGTGTTGATTCTGGCGTTCCATTGCCGGGCCCTGCACCTACAGAATCAAGTATGCAAAAATTGGGTCTTTTGTCCATGCCTGGGCCCAGTACGGTTTGGTTTCGCACCGGACTAGAGTGGTATTTCAAACTGTGAGTGTGGCTCTTCCTTGGGCCATTTGGGACCAAAATCAATCTATTTTCTGGTGGTCTCTCCTGCATCCCAGACATTCATGAGCTGAAACATGTTGAAAACCACGTGCGACCATGCAATGCAATTGCCCCACCCACATCCAAGGCTTCGAAGAAGGATACTTCACCCAAAAACATCATTTTGAGAGACAAATTCTTCCATCAACTTTTGAAAGCGCAGATGCGAGGTCTGCGAGGTCCACATTGCCATGCCTTGCCAGGCCTGACTCCGTGTCCCTCAACACCTTCGCTGATGCCTTGACAGCCGCGCCGCAGTGGCAACATGCCCTGGGTTTGATCACTGCCTTTGCGGTGCACGCGCGGGTTGCGCCACAAGCCAGCGACCTTGCTGGTGTCTGGGATGACGCATGGAGGTTGCCCAATTCAAAGGGTTCATCAATGGTTAAGTGTATTAAGTGTATTCAGAATTACCGAACGGCTCGTTGTAGATCACTGTTGGTTGATGAATTCTCCGTCAATATATGTAGTATGGTTAACACAATGGTTAATTGATATAATATGATATAAGTGATCGATTGCCTCTTATTTATATAATCGTTGATATTTTCGAAACTTGGACATCACCGGTAAATCATGATCCTCTCGACCGAGTGTTCGATGCAATACGTTTGACTGATGGGACGTTGTGCTTGCAAATGTTTTTTGCTCCCAGAAAAGACAGAAATTGCGAGCATTTCGGCCAAGTGTTGCTTACTTCATCGCTCTCCTGAGCATCTATGAGGGATGCTGGTAGTGCCTGGCAAGGCGGATGCGCACAGCCGAGGCTAGCCATCGAACATAATCGAACACTTGGATCACCCACACAGCCACACCTTAGCGTGTAACCAGTTTTAGGTTACCAAGGGGCACCCAGTTTTGTTGCCAGGAACTATGAAACACTGACTTTGCTCCCTGTAATTGGGGCAAAAGCTAGCACTGAAGACTTCAGAATCGGTGAGTTTGATGCTTACAGCGCTGGCGAGGTTCGGGTGTGGCGCTTAGCATTCCCAACTGGCGCTTGGCTTTGTCCCTTCATCCCACCGTGGCCATGGGTGCCTTAGAGGTGGTGCAGCTCTGGCCATGGGCTCTCCAGTTGCTGCAGGCTGCTTGGCCTAGCCCTGCCAACCATTTCAGCAGCTGGTCAGGGTGAAACATCAGCAGACCAGCTGCTTAGGGTGAAAAATCAGCCATAGCTGGAGCAGTCGTTGAACTGGCCCAAGCATCGATTCAACTGGCACATTTTGCTGCAGGACCTGCATCACCCAACTTTTGTTTCTATCCACCTTGATGCATCCATTTGCATCTGTTGCGTTTTTTCTCTATGTCATTTCCGTTGTGACACAGCCATGTAACCACAAATGACTAGCGATAAAAATGAATAACATGGGGAGACCCCATCCATCTTTCAATGGCTCAGAGTTCCTCACAACAGGGAACCCCCCAAAATCCCTCCAAAAATGGCTGGTTTATTGTTTGCACTCTAATAAAGACCGTTGGTTGACCAAACCGGATACCCCCAACAATGATTGGCTTACTTTCATATCTTTCATGAGCAACAAACTGGATGATCCAACATGGTTGGTGTACTGTTGTCAACCTATACATGATTACTAAACCCAGATGATTTGGAGGGTATAGGAGGTGCCAAGAAACCACCAGAAACCGCTCAGCTGAGCATCTCATCCCAGCTGGGAGGTGGTGTCAAGCCGAGCAGCGGGCAGCGATTTGGTCTTCAACCGTGCGATTCGTGCGTGCACCGATGCTGGTGCCTGGCAGGAGCCATGGATCGGAGTGAGATCACAGGGTCGGCATTTTTTGCAATTTTGCTATGATAACAACATGCCTTTCTGTATGTTGATTTACATTCGTATATTTACAAATATATTGAAAAAAAAAATATATATATATATATTATATTTACTTCTTGTAACATTTGCACACACATGCATACATGCATACACAGAAACAGATTCGTTATATATATATGTTTATTTATATATATATATTTTTTATATATAGTTATGATCTAGGCATGATTCAGCATAGTTTTCTTCTATATCCTTCCATCCATCCATGAATCCGTTTATACATGGACAAAATACGTACATGTATTCATTACATTCACTTCTGGATTGCATATGTCAATGCACACATTTGCAGCAGATAGATCTACTTGCAAACACGTGCTGGCATTGAAAACAAATACATCAATTGTTGTTCATTGGGGGTTGTTTGCCCCTCATGTGGTTATGCCTTATAATGATCTCAAACGCTTTGCGTGTGTTGCAGTTGCACTAGCTGCATGGGTAGAATTTCTCAAGCGAGAGCCTTGAGGATCAACAGCATTAGCTTATCCGATGACTACATTTGAGCTTCGATGGGTATGCGGGAAGTTTCCATTTTTTCTCCAAAACATGTGGTCAGCATTAAAGGAGCAGCCAAGAAAATGTGAACCCTGGTTTGCTTTGTATCTATACCTTCCAAATGTTCAGCAGCAAAAACACAAAACAAAAAGGCAATAACTATTTTAAGACCCATGTTCGTTTCTCCGTGGTGGTGCATCCTGGAACAGATATTGCATCTCATGATGCCTCCAATTCGCTTGATGCCATCATCTTCATGAGAGTTGGCATCCCAACACAACTAGACAAATTCATTCACAGCCTTCATCCAGTATTTGCATCCTCAGCCTTGTTGAGTGTGGAAATGCCCAATGTTTGGAAAGGAAATGCCGATGGCGACAACAACAACAACAACAACAACAACAACAACAACAACAACAACAACAACAACAACCACGACTATTGGTTCCGCTACTGTTACCGCTACTGCTTTTGCTGCTGCTACTGAACCTCCTCCTACTACGACTACTACGACCACCACTACCACCACCACCACCACCACCACTACTACTGTATTATGTACGATGCACAGCAGTGGTGGCTAAAGCGGTAGTAATAGCGGTAGGGGTTCTGCTGGTAGCAGAAGCCCTTAGACTAGGTAGCAGAAGCCCTTAGACTAGGTAGCAGTCGAGTCATAGCGGCCTTAGCAACAGTAGCAGTAGTGAAACTAGGATTGTTCTTCAGATTTGCAGGCTGCCAAAACTATGCAACACGTCAAAGGTCTCAAGATTGCTGTTCACCCCATGTTCTGTAGCTCATGAGCTGACAGGCCGCTTTGGCAATGTTAGAAGGAATGTCCATGTCACTGGTGAAGCCGACAGAGATCAGCTTCAATTGTGCCTTGGGGTTGGTGGAGAATTCGTTGCGCAGGGCAGTTGTTAACACCCGTCGTTGACCTTCGTCAGTTCTGCCATCTGCTTTGGTGGGGGTTAATCATTGCTTGCCTATTTGCATACATGGAACCAAACAGCAGGACCAATTGTGAACTGGTTTCGGAAACTATTGCTAACCCCTCAATTGATGCACTGCAGATCGTTCAGATTGTGATTGGTCACGCACAGATTTTGTGGCTTTTGTTTTGAGTTTCCACCTTGACAGACAGGTTGCCAGTCTCAAACATCACCTAGAACAAGTTGCAGGGAAAATCATAGGTACTGTGAAGTGCCTGAGGGTTTATTCCTCGCAGACTCGTAGATGGCAATTGTTGCCTTCCATGCGTTGCAAGGAAAGCAACCCGACACGATAACTCGTAGTCACAGGTGCCTCACAGTGAACCAATGACACCCAATCGCAATACACAATTCCGATTTACATGGCAAGTGAGTTTGGGAAGCCTCATAGGTGCAAAAAATGTATAGTCATCACATGCCTTCATGTAGTCAATGTAGTCCTATTATGATTTGTTTCTGTGGATGTGCTTCCTTCAGAAGCCAGGTGCCATCGCAGTTTGTGCCAAGCGTAGACAGTGGCAGTGGGCCGTGCAGCTGATGGATGCAATGTCGCTGCACGGCTTGGTGCCCAACGCTGTGACTTTTGGCATCTTGGTGGCGATGGAGCTGGAAGGCCATCCGATACCGCTCGGTTCAAAGCGCTTGGTTCAAAGCGCTCGGTTCAGCCGTCGATATTGGCCCCGACCTAAATTTGATTGTCACAGTTTAAGGCAGTGGAATTTCTGTGCGATGCTGGCAGTGGCATTTTTCATCCAGTTGCTGGATTTCTTTTGTTTTTGTTTGGAGTACCCTCCGGTAAAGGAACATTGCAAATATTTGGCAAATCATTGTTGGTTTCCCAGGTGTTCTTTGTAAATCATGGTGGTTTTCCATTGCTATGTCAGATTTCCGAAGTGTAAACCAAATGGGCACATGGCCCATGTATATGTTGCAGGGGAAGATGTTTTTGAATGGTCTCCCATCTTGAGGCATGATCAGCTCATCTCAAAAACTGCAACTCAGGAAGTATTTTTGCTGCCAGCGAAGGGCTGTGGGAGGTTTCGCTACATCTACTGCGATGCATGCGGCTGGGCGTAGGAATGGCTTGTCATTGCGGTGTTTTTCCATCCAAGCAGTTGTTTGTTGCATTACGCCATTTGGCTTCGCTGTATCCTGTCCAGCACGCTGACACTCGACAGGTCGCGGAATGGATTTGGGATGATTAACGGGCATCCTTGCGCATCCTTGGTTCCCATGCCTGAGGCACCACGACAATGGGGACATATAGGGACGGTAACAAATTTTTACGCATTGGACAACACCAGCAAAAACGATCAGGCAACCATTGGCTGACACAACTACCTCAGATATTACCACCTCACAAACAATGAAGAGCTGTGGCTGATGGTGGTTCAGAACACCAACTAAATATCCTATCACGTGCACTCACTAGCAGAACCCCGTCAAGCATCGCTAGGTCAGAAGCTTCAGTTCGCTTGGATGCCTTTGCATACAGCAGTGCCATGAATGCATGCTGCCGAGGCAGTTCTCAGCGCCGGTTTCCTTTGCCAAGATAGCACTCTTTGTTGAAATTGACCGTTTCGGAAGTATACCGTGCAACAACAGCCAGTTCATCCTACTGCAAACTTCCGATCTGAGAGGTTGTGAGAAGTTTTTTTCATGAGAAAGGACTATGCATGATGGCTTTCCATAAGGAAATGGACCCCACAGACCAGTGTCCCACACTTAGCTGGTCAGACCTTGGAAGTGAGTTTCGCTCCTTTCCAAAATCCAAATCCAAGAAGCCGGCATATTATGCTCTGAATCGAAAGAATGATCCTGTTGATCAAAAAAGCCTTGAACGATGAATAAACACCAAGGTAAATCATTAATCACTGCACTTGAACCAGCTACTCTTCAGCATTAGATCCAAGGAGTAGAGGCAGCTTATGGGCGCTTCATTCGCGCTCCCACGCTGGGAGGTCACCAATGGCAAGTCTCGCTGCAGTTGAAGCCTTCGGGGGATGACGAGCTCCTTAGTTCGGCCATCACGGCCTGCGCTCAAGGCTTGGCAGTGCGTCATCCCATGGATTCTTGAGAACGAGTCTTGGATGAGTATGATGCACATCATGTACAGTATGTATATGCATTTTTGTATACATATCTTGTTCGTACATTTATCTATATATATATATATATAATTTATTTATACATATGTTTTTGAAAGCAGTCAGTTTCAAAGTTTCAACACACCAAAGAATTGCAATGCATTACAGTACTAAATCGTTATATACATGCACACGTATGTGGTAAAGTTACTTGAAAGACAGCATATGTGAATCGAAACAAACCAATGAAGCACAACGCATTATATACTCCGGCATTGCACGACACGTTAGACAAATTGTTTGCATGATTCATACCATTCCCTCCGCAGTTATTGTGGATGTGAGTGGTCCTGCCCAGGCCTGATCATCACCACCACGAGAATCACCACTATGAGAATCACCACCATCATCGTCATCGCCGTTGGCACCAACAAGTTGCAGTTTTCACAATGTTGCCATGCAATTTCCTGGCAAAAAACAACAGTACCAAAAACGAGAAGTATTTTAAGTATACCAGATCAAACCTATAAGCAGGTCGTAAGCTGATAATCCACCAAGTGGCTCTTGTTTAGCTGTGCAAGCCCCTGGTGATAGTGGCATGTGTGTTTCATGATTCATTTGATCGGTGTCTCCAGAAGCCAACTTCTTACCATGTGAGTTGAGCAAGCCTATCAAACTCAAACGCAGCGGCATCAGATTTGCCAACCATTTGTTTAACCAATGTTGATCATCCACCATCATTAAACATCATTGTCAAGCAGACAACTGCAGGCAATAGTGATTTCCGTGGACATGGAGGCAGACACCGTACTTGTTTACCCATTCGATTTTGCCAAATGATTTTTGGTTGGTTTGCATAGTTTTCACTCATACCTAGGAACTCAAACGGGCTGGAATTCTAGCCTGAATAGGAAAATCAGCCTTTTCAATGATCGGGCTGAATTTCTGCCTGCGGGCGGAAAACCTTTTCAACACATTTGAAGGCTCAACTCATTCACAGTCTTCGTCATACATAATCAATTTTTTGGGAAATCCATTCGGGCGGAAATTGGCACGAAACGGGCAAAAAACTGCACGAATCGGGCGGAAAACGGCGAATTTTTTTTTTTAATATTTGCAAACTGGGGTTGCAATGTGCGCTTTTGCAACATTCCTTCAGAACAGTTGCGGGCGAAAAACCATGCTGCAGGCGGAAAATCTGGGATCGGGCAACTTTTCAGCCTGAAAGCATTCGGGCTGAAATTCCAGCCTGAGGATTTGCTAGGTATGTGTTTACACTCATCAGCGATGCACAGGTTACCTGCCAAACTTACGCAGCAGGACTGGATGAGTTCAACATTTCATAGGTGACCAAAAGATGTTCCATGACATTGATCACTGATATGCCATGAGTGAATCATCATGATAGTTCACTACCGCCACCAGTCATTCTTGGCCGTGATTTACAATTCTCGACCATTATCGACCACTATTATACAACCATTATTGACCACAATTATACAACCGCACCTTTCCCAGCTATCAACCATTCTTACCCGCCAAAAGCCACTGACTTTGCTTGGCCAGGGGCTCACTGGCGCCTGGCAGTGATCTTCCTTGGCTCCCTGCCATGCAGCCGAATGTGTCGCAACGGGGCGGTGGATGCCTGCGCCTGTGCCAAAGCTTGGCAGCCAGCGGATGCTTGGCGAACCATCGATGGTTGGGGCTGACAGTGGTGGTGAGTGGATGTTCGTGGTACTTAATGAGGGGTTGATGAGGGGTTGATGATGGTTGATGAGGGATTGATGGTGGTTGATGATGGCTGATGATGGCTGATGATGGTGACATGTTTACGAACCGGGTAGCCTAGAGATATATGAAAATAATATGAGTAATGATGCTGGTCGGGCAGTGTTTCCACTATGTTTTCTTGTGTTTGCTTGACAATTTGTGTTGTTTTTTCTTAATTTGTGCTGTTGTCAGGGAATTTTGAAGCAATACATGCACGGTCCGTTGGGGCAAGCCTGGGTGTTGGCCACTGATCTTAGATTTGTGGGGTAGGTGGCTTCGTCAACAGCACTTTGGAATACTTTAAACATATCATTACTTCCTCTTCAGATGTAGTGTGCACACAGATATGTAAATAAGTATCTATATACATATATACACATATGAATTAATGCATAGTCAGGATTGATAAACCCCCCCAATGAATCAACCCCCTCCTCATCCCCATACCCCGGTCGCCCTGGTCCTTACTAAAGTTAATTAGATGCTGATGTTCCCCCCTAATAAGCTAGGTTCACCCTAAAACCCCTCGACAGTTAATCAACCCCCTTTGGATCCCTAATTGTTTTCGAAATCAAATTTGTTTAATTAGTTTTAAATTAGTTTTAATGAGTTCCCTTATTAGTTTTGTTAGTTCTCATGGCTAGTGGGCTCAGTAGTCTTGGAAACTGCTCAGGTTCTCATAGCTGGGCCATGCTCACTCCAGATCCTTCCCCATCCTCACCATCTCATTGCTGTCGATTTTTCAAGCACACAGCTCTCAGCTCATTGGTATTGAGGCTCAGATGGCCTGCCTGTTTGCTTATGTTCTCGTTCTCAACTGTTATCTCTCTAGGGGGTCGAAGAATTAGGGGGTTCCCTTTCTCTCATGTAGGGTCAGACCTTGTTGACCTTGTGTGGGGGGGTTATTAATCCGGTGTTTGCCTGTTTGACATTGTTGCAATTA
The DNA here is from genome assembly GCA_009767595.1 of Symbiodinium kawagutii. Classification (NCBI taxonomy): domain Eukaryota; class Dinophyceae; order Suessiales; family Symbiodiniaceae; genus Symbiodinium; species Symbiodinium kawagutii. Next base: position 609,780 of record VSDK01000842.1, on the reverse strand, counting down.
GTCACCAAGTACTGTAACTAATACCATCAATTATCTTCGCCAGATTATAGTCCATAAATGGTTGGTATATGATTGGTTAGTTGGCTATAAGCCAATCAAAATGACCGTCATGAATCATCAGCATCTCCGTTGCTCAGCGTTTTGGTTGTCACCGCTCAGATGCGTTTGCTGGAAGCGCAGCCCACTCTTTTGAGCACCAACAGTGTGCTGAAGGCCATGGCGGACTGGCGCAAGAGCCTCCGCCACACGTTTGAAAGCTGGATGCGTTACTGGGAATCAGTGGGGACAATTCTTTGAGTAGTGGGACAGTGAGGTTGGTGGCTGACGGGTTAGTTGCTGGTTGATTGGTTGGTTGGTTGGTTGGATGGTGCAGTATATCCTTGGTCGAGCTGGGCAGGGAGATCCGTGGGTGGCCCGGGATTTTTTTTTGTCGAATTGTTTGAAGCCAGCAGGATCCAGCAACAAGGATTGACTGTGACAAAATGTGATCCAATCAGAGATCAGGTGAAAGGTGAAAGGCTCCAAAATATGTCATAATTCTTTTCAGCTCATTCAAATACCCCCTTTTGTTTTGCAGGATGTGGAGGCTCCACGTGTCAATTCCGGTGCAGACATCCCAGACATATATTCTGAAACTCCCAGTAACAAGAGAACAAAGTTGCGCCATCGAAAGTACACATTATTGTGGGTTTCATGACAAGATTAGAGAGGGCCGGCTCCTCAATATTTTTGAGTGCCGTTCCTGTATGCTCTCCAACCGGGGCATTCCACATGTGGGACCCTTGGTTGGGCAAGGGGTCTTCACTTCAAGGCATTTTCGCCGAGTCATCAGCTGACTGCTGCGATTTGACAACTTACAGCGCCTTGGCGAAGGGAGATATCCAGCACTGATCCTGTGGTTTATTGCATTCAGATGCATTCAGTATTCTAAATCTAAACCGTTCTATATAGATAAAATGAAAGATAACCAATGCAATTTTTTTATGACCATTCTGACCATAAGACATTTCCACGTGGCTTACCTGATTTTGCCACCCTTTTCGCAACTGGTCATGAAACATTACTTATGAATCCAGGGTCAATTCTCAAATCCTGGCAGTCTCAGAGGGTCAAAAGCCACTCATGTTGGTGGGTGCCTTTGCTCGCGGAAAGGAAAGCCCGGACGTCAGGAGACATCAGGATTTGCACGTTAAAAGGGTACAGTAAATGGATTCTGGTGTTCACAATCTTTGTGTGCAATGGATATCGCGCATCTGCACAGGCTTACCGCCCAGGGGCTGTTCTTTTTGCTGAGACAGCTGTCGCAAGCAGCGATGTCAACCTGGCAGCCCTGAAAATATACCAGCTCAACGGCTTTGCATTTGTTCAATAAAAGATGATTTGAGAGGGGTTCTCAAACCATAGGGAACCCCTTAAATGGTTGACTAACTACTACAGGTGCCTAATCTTCAATGTTAATGCATTTGTTCAAAAATTGTTATTATGGGATGATTTGAGGGTACCCCTATGTTGAGAAACCCCCATTTACAGCATTGCAATCTTACAAATACATCGTAATTAGCTAGTGATGGGTGAAAACCATTCAGAGCACGTTTTAGCAGGTTTTAGCAATCTTCACTAGAAATACTAAGAGATATAATCAATGTTCAGTTGCAGTCAGATCTCAACATGTCCAGGGGTACTCCATAAGTGCAGGGACGGATGTGAATCCCTGGCCTGGAAAGGTATCGTTTTCATGGCCTGTGAGAGTCATGGCTGCAACCCATGGTGGATCTGACTGTCCAGTTGGGTGTGTGCCTAGCGGTCATGGAACAAACCAACCCAAATCGTTGAAAGATCTGAATGTCCCATCACCCACAGCAGTATTTGTTTGTGTTTGTGCCGTTGCTGGCCAGAAAGATTCACATAACTTTGCTCAATTGCTCAGCACGTCTTGCTATCTTGACCTGGTTTCATCTCATTGCTGAATCAAATTTCCCCAAGTATTTAACGGCATGCCGACCGGGCTGGCACGGCAGTGCTACACCACTTGCAACTGGCCTTCGGCCCATGGCACCTTCTATTTGTTGGTGAGCGGCTCGATCTGTGTTTTCTCAACCTAGTAGAAACTATCTCCTCGTGGTATGGTTCTACAAGCCTCCTGCCATGGCGACATGTCGTATGATGACCAGAATGAAATGAATGAAACATGTCTGAGAATCTTGCCACGATGCCAGCTAATGCGGAGTGCCAAAGAAATCGATTTCCCTGCTGACAAGGACAGCAAGTAGCGGAAACATCAAGCAACAGCTTGTACTGAACAAAACTGCAAAGCTCTCACCTTCATTCCCGATATGCACGTAGAGAGCCAGTTCGTAGATGTCGGGGAGCCACTTGGAGTCTTGAAGATTTCACAAGTGTCACAACTTGTTGGAAGACACCAAGCAAAGTACCAGGATGTCCTTCATAAGCAGTACAAACTTGTGATGCTTAGAGGCATCCGATGTGAGGGATCCCAGGTTAAGCTAAACTTACCGATGAACGAACCAGTTTGTGAGTTCTATCCATTTCCTTTTGCCAATCATTGTTGTGTGGGATTGCTGTTCAATCATGTTAAATCTGCAAAGCTGCAAAGCCAATCCTCAACCAAATTGAAATGTCAGGAAGCATCCTAGATGCAAGTAAATGGTCACGCTTCCTGGTCATTTTAATGCAAATCAACGGCATGAATCACTGGCGGATCTCCAATGGTCGTACTGCTGAGGAGCCGTTGTGGTGACCCGCGGTTGTCGGAAGAGATCCAGCGAAGATCAGTGGCTGCCTTGCGCAAAGCGTGACAGCTGCGCTGCGAAGCGGTTGCTGGGTATCACCACTGACCACTGACCAAGAAGCAGCCAGTCTCATCAGTGGCGAATTAGCCATTTTACAAGCGATCGTTGTTGGTTGAGCTGCTGAGGAGGCAAATCATGGTTAAGAATGGTCATTTATGGTATTTGACGTGGTTAACAACCAACATAAGAATGTTTGCATGTTGGTGTGAGCTGATTTTTTGCTGCCCAGAGTGTTGCCTCAACAGTGCAGGATGCTGTTTTCATGCTTGATTTCCCTGCAGATCCTGCTTCACTTGCCACATGTCCATGCCGCTCACCTGGATTTTTGTGGTTCGAAGCGCCTCAAAATTGTTTGGTGGGGTCAGACTGGCAAATGAATTCCAGGGCCACGCTGTGCCACGCTACTTCCAAGCAAAATCAAGGCATTCAGGATGAGATCACCGCAAGTTGCAAGCCACACCGCCACTGCATCGCGGGGCACTGCGAATGGTTCCTGAAGTCGCTGATCTCCTAAGACTGTCCCAGCCAACTCTTGATGAGGCGACCTGTGGGATGGAGTCTGGATGACGCGGTGCAAGAAAGATGCCTCATGGATAAAGATGGCAAGAAGTCATGGTCATTAGCTACAGAGTGTGATATGACTTGAAAGTCAAAAAGTGGCAGATTTGGCTACCGTTGGATCTATTGGTTACTTTTGGCATTAGTCATTCAACTTTCATGATCAAAATCGATCATGTGGTTGTTACTGTAGATATGGGAAACGCAAGGATGTTTCATCACCAGGGCTCCTGGAAGATTTGGGAGAGACACCAGGTGCGCCAAGCGTTGGACCATCGTTTTGTACAGTGGCGGCAGAGACCACAGGATGCGACCAAGACCTTGTGCTGGCCTCAGTACAATGCGCTAAATGATGAATAGGTATAGTTACAAAACCTTGGCCCAGAAATTGAGTATAGGTCAACATCACCTAAGCAAAAGATGCTAAGGTGAACATCTCAAGAAAGACAAATTTGCCATTTGATGTTCACCAGGGGGTGCAGGAGACCCACAGTAGCCATTTGAACAGCAATCCTCCAAGTGCCCATTTTCTAGAATCAATGGGCCTGTGATGGAGGCGTTCAGCGGTTGCACACCTATAATAATATCCTGTATGTATGACTTTTGCCATTGTTTGATGTAGTGACGGCTATGCAAGGAAACAGTGCAGAGGGTTCAATGCTAAACGCCAACAAAAAATGCACGGTGAACATCCCAACAAAGACAATTCTGCTTATCCTGGCCGACGTTCACCACGTTACCGGGCTTTGACCCACAACCATAGCTGGAAGCACATGTACCTGCCAGTGTATGTATGCTTGCGCAGGAATCATGCAAGCGGATGTCCGCACTTACATCAATTCAAAAAGATAGACAAGTGATCGATCACAGTGAATTTCTACATGTGATGCATGTGGCGAATTGTAGCAGCCGACGTTGGAACGGTTGTTCTTTCAGATTTTCCAGTTGCTTTTGTTTGTCCCAGTCGGAATTTGTCAGAATTTTGACATATTTTGACTCAAAAAGATCGGACCTTCCCCATGCCATGTCCCATGACCAAGCAAGACTCCATTTGTTGCTGCCTCGCTGCTGGGAGCGAGGTCAGGTTTGGCCTCTGCCCGTGCAAGCGCCACATTGGCAGTGCAGGTGTTGCAACTCATGGCCCTCCAAGAGGCGGTGCCAAGTGACCTTTGGAGAGCCCGGGAGCGCGCTGACCACGACTGGGTACGACTGGATGTACGACTGGATGTACGACTGGTATGGCTAATGCCCACGACTGAGTGATGTTGACATTTGTTGGCTATTGATTAACTTTGTTTGGATTGTTGGGTAATATTGGGTGTCTCGTATTTACTTGTTGATCAACACCTGGGAGACGTTGACCAACTGCTAATGAAATACTCAGCGCGCGGAGGTTTGTGTATGGCCCAGCTATAAGTTGGAGCATGTTGGTCCATCAATGATGGGCATCCCGCATCCCCAAGAGCAACGCGGATCTCATATTTTCATGCATTTCCTAGGCTTTTGAAACCTCCAAGTTCCGGGGACACCCTGTATGGAACACAAAGATGGCAATAGTTGCTAGGTTTTTTCTCCAATGTAGCCGCATCAAAGCTTGGGGTTCTGCGCGCATTCACATGGTGACTCCCTTCCAGACAAAGCCTAATCACCAGTGATAGTCCAAGCGTCAGTTGACCTAGTTGGCGTACAAAGCCGGGGACAGATGCCAAACAGGCCTCCGACCGCGGTAGCACGACATCAACATTGTCATGAGCGGTTGACGAAGACATCACATTTGCAAAGCTCTTCGCTTCACCGCTTCATTTTGCGTGAAAAACATTTGCCATGTGACTTTTCTTTGTTTCAGTGCTGCTGAAAGAAACTGCTGCATTCCCAGTTTGCTCCATGACATGTTAGGTGACTCAAAGGGGCGTGCAGCTGATACTACCACAAACCCATAAGCCCAAGGTATTCACGGTGCTTGGTGTTCCAAAACAAGTGTAGGAAATTGCTCATGAACCATGATCATTGACCGCCCCCTCAATATCAACCACCAACCAACCATCAACTAGCCGTCAACAAAACATCAACCAACCGTCAACTCGCCATCAAACAACCATCAACCAACCATCAACCATCAACCAACCACCCCCACCCCTCAACAAACCATCAACCCTCGACAAACCATCAACTCACCCTCAACAAACCATCAACCCTCGACAAACCATCAACTCACCCTCAACAAACCATCAACCCTCGACAAACCATCAACTCACCATCAACAAACCATCAACCCTCGACAAACCATCAACTCACCATCAACCAACCATCAACTATCAACAAACCAGCAACCAACTATCAACTAGCCATCAAGTAGCCAGGGAACTGCCCAATCAGGTGGAGACCAACATTTTCCACTTCACGGCTGCTGTAAGCGTGTGTGAAAAAACCTCAAACTGGCTGATGGCGTTGGAGTTGCTGGAGCGCATGTCCAGTGCACCTTGGTACGGGATGGCGCCAGTAGGTTGATGTAGAGGCGGTTAGGTATAGACAAATAACGGGTGCACTAGTGCTCTTCATCGTATTTCATCACCTTGTTTTGCCTTTGTCATGGGTGAGCGTTTGTTATATGTGTTTGTGGTTGTCATGACTGTCCTGCTCACATATTATTGGTTGATCAAGTCGGATCATGCACTAGCAGCATTTGTGTTGCATTCTGTTTTTGGGATTTTGCTTTTGTGTTTAGTTTCAACCTACACATCTAGGCTCAAACCATGCTCTTTATTTGGTATCCCTCCATCCTATCCGTGTTGATGCAATGTATACCTATCCATGTATTTGCCCATGGCAACAAAATGTGTTTGCCTTTTTGGTTTTCTTCGCTACATGGACGTGTGAGAATGGATGTTCTTTCATAGGTAATGAGTTTATGGATAAATGAGCACATATATATATATATATATACATATATTGACACACATATATATACATATATTGACACACACACATATATATATATATATGATATGTGTGTGTATGTATGTATTTAGTTATTTACGTATGCATATGATGTATGTCTACATGTTTGATTGATGAGTCAGGTGTTGTATTTCTTTGTGCATTTATCCATCTATCCATCTATCCATCTATCCATCCACCCATCCACCCATCCATCCATCCACCCATCCACCCATCCACCCATCCACCCATCCACCCATCCACCCATCCACCCATCCACCCATCCACCCATCCACCCATCCACCCATCCACCCATCCACCCATCCACCCATCCACCCATCCACCATCCATCCATCCATCCATCCATCCATCCATCCATCCATCCATCCATCCATCCATCCATCTTCAATTAGATGCTTATACTTGTATCTATCTATCAGTCTATCTTACGTGATGTGTTTTTCTTTCACTAGCGGTTCGGCTTCGCAGAGAATAACATGTTGAAGTCATGTTTCAGTTTGCTTCAACCAAACCCAAGATGGCAACATGTTAGGAGACTCCGCTTAAAAGCAAACAGCTTAGTGGACCTTTAAGCTGCTCCTGGTTGTTGGCCGAGCACTTACATGCCTGAAACCCTTGAGGCTTCCTTTTTGTCAGATCAGCTCGCGACTGTAGCGAACAGATTGGCACCCAGGGCTTTGTTATGGCCCAGGTACGCGTCATGGAGAATGTCTTCAGCCCCTCGGTCTGAAATGCGCGCGGCTTGCAAAGCGAGACCCCACGAGACGGAAGGGATTTTGTCCTGTGAGTTTCAGGGCAGCTATTCTTGCTGTCGATATCTGTCGATGAGGTTGCTTATCTTGTCACAAGTTACTCCCTTCAGGGTCATGAAGACATTCAGAGTACCCTTGTGTGGGGAACCAAGAACGATTATGCAATCTAATGAGCGGTATCCTGGATACCTTGTTTTCCAGAGACTTGTTATGGAGAAGTGAAAATCCTGTGCTGAGAGCAGGTGGACGCACTAGATGGGAAAAGCTAGTGTATGTTCCCCTTTGTTGTGTGCAGCAGCAGGGTGCGCATGACAGTTTGTTCGTTCTACTCAGCAGATTTTGGCTTTCTACCGACCCTTTTCGAATTTTGATATGTAATCCAGGTTGATGCCGAAACCGAAACATGTTAGATCACCTTGAAGCAATGCCATGCCAGGAGGATGGTTGCACAGTTCGGGTCCATAATGACTCTACAGTAACGTATCTCTCGGCACTTTGCCGCGCACCGCTCTACCGCCTTGAAACGGCGGCCCCTGTTCCCTTCCTCAGGTTGCAGCAGCTGCATCAGTGCATGTGAAAAGGGCTGTCAGTGGGAATCAGCTCTGAATTTATTGGCAGGGATGGAAGATGCCTGGCACCACACATCCAGCGAGAGCACAACAGTTTGACCATCACAACTCAGTGACTGCACTGATTTGTGCTGCTATGGTTTTGTTTCGTCCATGAAGGATCCCAAAAAACTGGCAGTTCCCGGCTTGATAATGGCAAATAAATGCAAATAATAGCTATATGAGCTTGGTTGGTTTGCAGGTAACATGGCTCATGGACAACCCCGTGTTGCCCCCAGTCGTTCGCCAAGATTGAGCCCAGGATGCCATGATCTCACCCAACGTTGTCACTTACAGCAGCTGCGTCAGTGCCTACGCCCGCAGCTTCGATGGTGGCCACCAGTGATGCCTGGACTTGACGGGTCCAAGTGCAGATCAGATCGTCGTCCGCCATGGTGGTAACCATGGGAAACCACCAGTGACTTGGGGGCCACCGCAAACCACACTCATCTAGTTTGCTCTTCAAGAAACGATGCGACACACTTTTAGGATAAGGTTGCAGCCATGTCCAGGCACGTTGCTTCAAGCCGCAAATTCTGCTTTGAAGACCCTGAACAGTTGATTTGCTGTACCATGGTAGTAGGAAAACATACCACAGCCATCCAGAAGCCAGCAGAACCGAGCAGAAACAGGTGCAGGTTATTGAAGTTATTGTTGTTTGATTGTTACCCCGTGTCATTACATCTCAACCGTCGCCAAGGTGCTGCACAAGCAGTTTGATGCAGTTGGATGCCCTGTTGAAACAAGTAGCTACAAGATGCACGATGTGGGTAACATTGTGTAACTTTGAGACCAGAGCTAGATAACTCAGTCAATCTCCATTGCAGTGATTCGTCATTGTGCTTCTGAACATGTTTATGAATCATCATTTGAACTATATATTTTGAATGATTGAATTATTGGTGTTTGATTTTTCGAAAGATCATTACATGGGTCTCAAATATATAGATAGTTTGCTAAACATCACTCACCAAAATTCTCAACCAGTAATATCAAACATACCAAGGCCCAACCATCATTTGAAATGTCAATTTGAATCATCTTGAATGGGTACCACCATTGTTATCTCATTATTTGAATTCAATGTTTTCTATTGACACAACCAACCATGTACTGGCTAGTTTCACCATTCAATAACCATTATTAGTTTATTTCTATTACTCATCTAGTGTTTCTATTGACACAACCAACCATTAGTTTACTCATTCACCACCCATACAGCTCGTCAAGCAGCTAGTCTCAGAATGTTTGCTACTGCTATTAAAACAAGATGGTACCAAGCAACCAACCAACATCAACCAACCAACCAACCAACCAACCAACCAACCAACCAACCAACCAACCAACCAACCAACCAACCAACCAACCAACCAACCAACCAACCAACCAACCAACCAACCAACCAACCAACCACTGTTTCCATCATCTCACCATGGCAGTGTGCCGAGGTGCCTTGGCCAAAGGTGCTCAGTGGCAAGGTGCCCTGAGCCTCCTGGACTCCATGGCTCGTGCGGACGTAGCGCCCAATGACTTCACGCCGCTGGGCCCCGTTTCGGACATCGATGTCGTTGCACAGCATGTTCGTACACATGAATTGCACATCTCACATATCATGCATCAATCATACAGAAGCTTATGATAAGTTAATGCACACATATATAGATATATATATATATACATATTCGATATATCGTTTGTATTTTTGTATTAGGTATTAGCTCCTTCCTTTTTTTGATGATCCAGCATGCGGGATACGACATGCACATGCGCACATTGAATTCAAGAGCTCTACGTTCCTGCATCTTCCGAGTTACATGATGGGTCAAGGTGTCGGGCCAGGGGTGTTATTTTTTGGGATGATCATTTGTGTATGTGAGAAAGGTGCGAGAGATAGAGAGGATGAAGAAACAAACTGGTGATAAAAGCTAAACACAGTGAGACTAATCACATCCATTGCCATGCGTTACCATATTAAGGTGAAGGGATGTGTACCCAGGTCACAAGTCAGATGTGGATATCATACTTATTCATACTTATTTCGGGTCACGTCCATCTTCGAAAACATGGCACAAGATGAGATATGAATTGCACATTCATACGCCTCATGGTCATTGACCCATTCGCAGTGGCCGGGAGTGCATCGCTGAAGAAATGAAATGGAACTATATAGCAGAAATCTCAAAAATAAATGATGTACACACTATTCTGATTTGCTGTAGTTGTTTACATTTTTTCGTTGCTGTTGTATCTCTCTACTATCTACTGTACAGGTCATTGTTGATCATTTAGCCTCCAACCAAGTTGGTGACCAGAATATGGTTCATGTGTAGATGCCCTACCATGCGGAGCACTTCTTTTTTCCGGGATGTGCTTTATGTACATGCCGGGCGCGCTGATTCAGCGTGCAGAGCCGGGGCGGCTTACATCAAAATGACACATGTCCAAGCCCCAAGACTGCATGTGAGATCCTGTTCAAAATAGCCAATGAATTGATATATAACTGTTATTATTTAGGAGAGGCGTGTGGCGCCTCTGTAACTGTCGAGGCAAATTCTATGCCTGGAACTATATCCAATAACTTATTGATTTTATTAGTTTCTGCACTAGTGATTTTATACAAGTACCCATTGTCCAACCTGTGGATCATGTACTGAACTAGAAAAAAACCTACTGATTTGTGCTGCGAAGTATTGGACTCCAGCTTCGGCCTGACCCACACTACATGGGAGCCCGGATGTCACTAACCAAAATTAACCCGCGTGCGAGACTAGGGAACCCTCAAAGCATGTGTTTCGTTGCCGAGTTTTGTAGATGGCACTCCGCAAGGAGATTTGCACAGCCTGTAGTCATTCGTTAGTAGGATTGATTTGAGATTTTCAGTCCGTGGGTGTCATCCTGCGCACACAGATTTGCAAGACACTAGACCACAGAGATAGGTGATGATAGGTGTATACTGTATACATCTGTATACCCTTCATGGACTGTACATAACTTTTACACTGACACGAAAGGTCTACATGGGTGTTTCTCCAAATAGGGGGCCCAAAAAATGGTTGGTTTATTATCATAAATGACTAGTAATGGATGATTTGGGGGGTCTCCCATTTTGAGAAACCACCACATGTTCTATGGTCGAAACGGATCCAATTTCTATGGCCAAATCTTCCGGTCCGATGGCTCCGTCCCAGGTATAATGCCGCCATCATCGCTTGCTCGGAGCCTGGTGAGTGGCAAATGGCACTGGAGCTCCTCACGGTGGCATGGCACAACCCTCCCAGGTGGACCCTGCTTAACTTGGAACAACTCTAGGGTGAGGCAGGTGCTTAGGCAGGTGCTTAGGCAGGTGCTTAGGCAGGTGCTTCCTATTGGGGAAACGGATTTACCATGGGGTTAACGAAATGCATAGGTGAACCATAGGGTTTGCCCAACATGAAACGATTTGACAGTGAAAGTGGTTATCATGAGTTTCTCATAAATTCAAGCCGTAGGGACGTTCCGTACTTGACCATGCTGATCAATACCCCCGACCAAGAACTACGGAGGCATGGTCAGCAAGTGTTTCAGGGACTTTCATGGACTTTATCAGGGAATGTTTGGAGCTGCAGCGGCTGAGTTTCATGATGAAATTATCCTGAGAAGGGTTCCATGATCATGAGGAAAGATTGCACAAAAGGATGCGGAATTTGGATGCACCAAATATGCAAGGGTTGGTCACTACGAAAAGCAAAGTCTTGATGCGGGGCCTATTCGTAGTCCCTTAAACCTGAGGCTATGAGCCAGGCCAAGCTACCGGTGGATGCCTTCAGTTGCGCCAGCGCCATCAATGCTTGTGCTTCTTGCCACTTGGAACTTGGAACACTGGGCTCAGGATTACCACCAACATCCACCAACTCAATTCTTTAGCAGAGATGAGTTGTCTTGAAGCACTGGTTTGATTAGCGCTCTACATGTTGTTACATAGCGATGCCATGTTTGCATGCTAGCTGGTCTACTGTTGAATGGCTTGCAATAGCGCGGTGAAATCTAGGGCTGGGCTGTGCACTTGGCGCATCCGCTGGGAAGTTTGCTATGTCGCTCCACTTGATCACAATTGAAGAATCACTATATATGACTGTATGAAAAATTACTACCATATTTTATGTATGAGGGTTTTGTTTTGCTTGTCCTGTTTTGGGGTGTAATCTCCACATATCTCCACAAGAGGCTGGTCCAGGGGGCTCCTGTGGTAGGGGCGCAACAATGTGTTTGGAGGAGCCGAACATTTGCAAGTTATTTCTTTTTTTAATATGCATTTCGTGTATACATTTTAACTCCTACACTTATATATGTGTGCAGTCGTCACCCGAGATCGACCTGCTTTTCACATTTGTTCTCGTCGACTGGCCAACATCTTTGCACAGGTTTGTATATCCTGAGGAATTTTTCCTCATGGCTACACTTGCGTCCAACTGATACCCATTATAAATACAACTTGTTGTGGCATACGAAAATCGAGCCTTTGGAGTTGGCATTTGTTTTCACAGCCACTGGCCAGAGACAAGTTCGGCTCACCGAATTTTACCGCATCGTGTTCATTTGAAGCTCATCCAGTGCAACACTTTGCACATTTTTGCACCAAGTGCCCAGACATTCCAGAACGTTCAAGCCCCTGTCGAATGAACAGTGACCAAAACATACCAAGACCAGTGTTTGATTTCATATTTGGATCGATAAGAAGTATTGCGCATGTATGGATAAGTTTACTATCAATATCAATGTCAATGTTCGATGTCCGGAAACGTTCAACACACTGGAAACGGATGCGGGCGCACTCTATCTAGTGATGGCATTGAGGGGTAATCGAGTATGGAGCTACGTTGTCCGCCTCTCATGTGCGGGTGGCGGACCTCGTCGCAGCAAGACTGCATCCAATGCTACTTCATAAAGATGTGGGCAGATGTACTTCAGTAAGATGCAACATAGACATAGATTTGATAGTTCGTCTCCCAATGATCTTGCAGTTAATGACAAAGAAATCAAGTACAGCACCAGTACTTGCACGATGTGTTTTTGCCAACGACTTGACAAGACCTTTCAATATTTGACTGCGTGTGTGAAACTGCGACTATGTTTTCTGAATTTTTCTGAGCAATACCAACCAGCGGCGAACACCCATTTTTCTTGTTGTGTGGATTATCCCTGCTCAAAACATCTCAAAGCTCTCCACTGCACATGATTTTAAGTGCTTGCATAGGTGCAGTGTGGCAGCAAGCAGCAGGTCTTTTAGCAACTCGGCTGTTGGAATGTCACAGGCTGCTGGTCACTGGGCACTGGTCCCAGGTTGTTGATTACTCAGGTCAGGTAGCACGGATTGGGCAGGAACTACTGGCCTTTTTATTGTGTCATCCCCACGGCCCTAGGTTTTGGATGTTCAAAAGTTGGAAAATTTCTATTGCCAACCCTGGATGCAGCAATTACAGTACCCTGGGTGGTTTCGTGCAATTTCAGTCGAAAGCTTCGGGGCTGTGCTCCGAGGTGCAAGAAATTTTGTGCCGACTGATGAACTTACAATAAACTGTGCAGCAAACTTCACATTTTAGTGATGTTTAGTGTATATATTTTAGTCAGATAGTATGGCCAACTTTCGTAAAATTGCTAAGGTCTACACTGTTCACTAAGCAGCGGAAATTTCAGTTTGATCAGCCCGCCAGCTGTTGTCGGTTCATGTTGATTCTTGGGTTTGCTTCGCTGGGTGGTGGTGGTGGTTGTGGTCGTTGTCATGGCTGCCATTAAAGACAGGGTGAGACTCACTCATGTTTTGAAGTATATAAGATCAATCGATGATTAAACTAAGGACATGTGGACAAAACCTTCAATGGTACACAACAAAAGCCGATCAGAGCCCATCATTGTGTAATTCATTAACTTTCAACCAGGCATTCCGGGCCGTTCCGGGCCGTAATTCCACCTGATTCTGGAATCGCTTGTCAGTTGGTCATTTTAGCAAGCAGTGTGTTGCAGCTTGGAATAAGCCCACCTTGCTGCAATTAAATCTGACGGTTGAGAGGGTTTTGGATTGGTTCCCATTGCTGTTGAATAAAGCATCATATTCTGACATAGTTGGATGCATAACATGCATATTTTTGTATCTATATACGTGTGTATGTGTGCAGATGTGGAAATATAGAGATATATTAGATATGTATGCATGCGCGTGTGTACATATTGTTTGTATGCAGGTAAATTGCTAGCAACAACCGTTTTAAGTTTATTGAAAAACATACGCTAGAGTTCAAGTAAAATAAGTAAATTGGAGATGGATCCCGAAGAATTACTCAGCGATGTTTAATCAGTAAGTATATATTTTATACTGACCTGTTTCTCATTGTTAATGTTCGGAGCGCACCTGCCACTGATCCCCCCGACCCGTACGAGGCCAGGGCTGGCGCGGATGTCGTGTGCATGAACGCCGCACTGAGTGCCTTTGAAAAGGGCTCCCAGTGGCAGCAACTTGGTTGCAAGGGATGGGCCAGGCTTGGAGGGATGCAGCCGCTGTCATGTGGTTGGTTGGTTTGATGGGTGGGTGGTTTGGTGGGTAACCATTAGTAGCCATCAAAAAAGGACATTGGCCAAGAATAGTAGGGATAGGGGAAATAAAAAATCAGGACACATGTCGCTTTGCGAGAGCTGGGGTGATTCGTTGCCTGAAGTGACGGAAGTATATATTAGTATGCACTTTTGCATTTCAGGCAGCGGGGCAGCCCCAGCTGTCACAAAGTGACATGGAAAAAAAAAAACAAACAGATATGTAGTAGCTGTATCCCTGTTAATATGGGCTCATGTCCCTTGATTTTGATGGTGATCAATGGTTGCCGACCTCCCTTGATTTTGATGGTGACAACCAACCAACCAACCAACCAACCAACCAACCAACCAACCAACCAACCAACCAACCAATCAACCTGTGTTCATTACATTCTTGGGAACACCAAAGCCATTTTTTTCTGCAGAATAAGTTTATTCTTGGAACCTGAAGCCTTTAACCACGTTAAACAGTGTGATTTTAGGATGTCTTAGGTGGGTTTCCTCGTTGCGGTTGATGTCAGCTGGATACCCGAAGTGTACAGGCTGCATCATCGGAAGTTCATGCAGATGTTGTGGCATAGTTTGTTGGCAGTCATTCTCACACTGGAGTCAGGATGTATGTTGTTGCCCTGGGGCAGTGTGTGGATTTGGTGTGCACGTATACGGGTGCACGCATATCTAAATATTCATGTGTTTTTCACCTGCAGAAGGCTATATGTACCCGCTATTCATTAGCGGGCCAGTGCGCGCATGGTTTTGCATGTGTTTGCAGCATGTCACCAAATAGGATGGCCACAGCCTCGTCCCTGGCACAAAGCAGACTCGGAAGTCGCATAGAGATAGAGAGAGACAGACGTACACATCAGCACTTTTGCATCAACAAGTTTTGACCTTGAATGATTCAATGATATTCAATTTGTTTGTATAGTTATCTATTTATAAATATTTGCATGTACATTGGGTTCGGAGGAGTTTATTTGTTTGAAATTTGTTTGATATATGTTTGTTGCATGAACATGTATTTTTCTTGGTTCAACAACTCTTGTTCTGATCATATCCGGATATAGTGACTACGCTTTTACCGAAAGTCCGGGGAATGCCAGAAACAAAAAACACTCTATGTAGGAGATACTGGATACTGGCGTTTGCTGCATGACCGATAGACATGTAGGTACATGCCTTTCAAGCTAAGCCGCAGTTATTCCGCATTATTTGCAGGCGTGCTTTCCGCATGTGTGGTATTTGATGCTACTTTTTCGTTTCTTGTTTGAAGCACATTTGACATCGATAGGTGGTTACGTAGCTACATGGGCAAATGATGGTTTGCCTTCAATTGCATGCAAACAGCAATTGCATCCTATGGTGTGCGCCCCCTCGCGCGCCAAGGTACGCCCTGAATTTGTTTGATCAAATGGCAGCCGGTAGAATACAGCAGGACAGCTGAACTGCAGCCCGGTGGCTTTTCCAGTAGGAACTAGTCAATCTTGGTGAGACCGCGTCAATGCATGTGCTTCTGATGGTGATATTTGTTCGTTTATATTTTTGTAAATTTCAAGAAAGCACTCATTCGGTATCAGCAAATCCGTGTAGAAGGTACAGCCTTTGGACCTTCTCTAAGAGTCCGCATTTGCAGACAGACATGCAAGCTGCAAGCTTATATTAGCCATCAGAGGGGGGCTTGTCGTTTCAACAGCATGGGCTGCTCCCCGGCTCTCGGTTGGTCCCCAAGCCCATGTTGGCGCATGTGCTTGGATGGTCCGATGGCCCCCATGAAACGAAACAGAACTTGTCGAAAAAAAACAACCGTTGGTTGATATAGATGACTAGTTGATATTAGCAATTATTATAAGTTTGACTGTAATAACCAACTAGCAACTGGTTGATATCAAGGTAACTGGTTGATATCATGGTGCCCTGCTGCGTGCAACGGCCCCCGTTGAACGGCGCCCAAATCCACAGGACATTTTCAGCTACAACTCCGTCATCAGCGCCTTCGAGAAGGGCTCACGATTGCAGGCCTAGTGGCAGATGGCAAAGCCAGGCGATGCAACGTGAATGTCCAGATGAAATAGCTGGTATACACATATCAGTACATAAATTCAACAAATAATCTTAATATTCTATAGTTATATATAGTTATATATTTATATATTTACATCAGCAAATATCAAATATCAATATATACATATATATATATGGAGTTATGTGTTTATTTATTGTTTATTCAAGTTCTATGTATATACATAAGCCTTTTTTTGTACATGTATGTGATAATGGCGATTGAAGACCACTTCCATGTTTTTGAAGCCAATGTAGGTCTTATGTTTTGAGGTTTGTGCTGGGTACTCGGTTGATTTGGACGTCATGCAGCCGGAACAACTTGTAAGACACCAGCATGACATCAGCTGATGCTTGTGTATCGAATCAGCTTCAGTCCGGTACAGACTGCATGTAGATCCAATTCCAATAGGTTTGAAGTTGTTTTTTCCATCAGCGCACGCCAATCCACCACTTGCAAGCCCAGAAAGGGAAACTTGATGTAGTGTAGACAGATGTAGAGAGATGTAGACAGTGTAGATGGGCCAAGTACCAGGGCGAGGGAGCCCGAGGTTTGGTAAATGAAGCTGGTTGATGTTGTTTTGAGCCAATGGTCGGTAGAGTGCAATGGCTACCAACATTTTCTATGCAAAAAGGAAGGGGAGACGTTGCAAACCATTTGGATTCAGTCAACCTGTGGTTAACCATGTCAGCAAGCTTGGAAGCTGAGCCCCGCCATACATTTTCCATTCCCAGATGCAATATACGCAGACCTGCCCCGTTGGTACCAAAGATGTAGCACATACACCTGTATACAGCATCACACAACCACACACGCAAGTGATATGGACGTTTCTTGCGTTGTTTTGGATTCATCCGCTTTGCAGATGTCAGGAGGGGTTGGCCTTGCTGGATTCTTTGATTTGCAATTTTGCAACTTTTGGGTGTGTTCGGCATTCATGGGGGCGCCGGGTTGCCATATGGCTACAGTACTTCATGATTCATAATCCTGGTTGCACCTCACGCGTATTTAGGACACTTGTAGGCAGGTGGATCGATGAATGCTTCAGTGACTGTATGTCTTTGAATATTATTCATTCAACAGAAGCACATCTAGCATACGGATCTAAAAGTTCTGCATGAAAAATGGCAGAACAAGTATGGAGTATGGCTTTCCCATCCTTAGTATCAAAGCATGCAGTTTGAGTCCTAGCACCTTTTTAGCCAGAGCACAAGTATGACCGTATGATGTCCCACAAAGATTTACTCGCCCTTTGTGCAGGAAACCAATATCGGAATTCCCACCCACATTTGCAATGGCCTCGCATCAATGCTGTTCTCTATTGCGTTTTGGGATGCTTCCACACGAGGTCTGCAGGATCGAAATCCCTGCAATCAATCAATCAATCAACGATGTGCCGCAAGGTTGTGCATGCTCTAACGACTTTGAAGACATGTCAAGGAAGCTGCTTGCGTTACCAACACGTCCTACCCTTGAATCAATTTACTGTCTCATAAAGCCATCTCCACCGGATCACCATCCCGGAATTTGCAGCTTTTGTGCCAGCTACTGGGTTTATTTAGGTAAATTATTGGTTCATAGGTTGATGGCTCGACTAGGGCTAATAGCTACTCAAGTGTTATTTTTAGGTCAACTGCAGTTGCCAGCAGGCATGCCACAGCAGCCATAAGGAGAGGATGGCCGTGAGGGAGGTGCTGCCGGACGTTTTCTCCTTGAGTAGTTTGATCAGTGCTTGCGAAAAGATCTTTGGCGAAGGGCTGAATCCGTGCTCAATAACGGTCAACTGATGGTTCAGAAAAGGTCAATTTTCAGTGATCATGATTTCTTGAAGTCATACTTCTCAGGATGTTGAGCAATCTAAGCTGTTCCAAATGGGTATTGGCTTTTGCTACATACTTCACCTGACTGGTTCTTCACCCATTCGCCCATCCTTGCATGCTTTTGCACTGGCAGTTAGGCCTGGGCTGGTCGTAAGAAAGCGCTTCGGAGGTCGATGGTTCAACCTCAACCATGGGTTAGTGTGCTTCGAAGCTCAAGCAGTGACCCAATGATGCAGAAGGAATCCCCATGGCATACCATCGATGAACAGTAACGAAGACTTCATCTCAATAAGCACCAATAGTTCATGGCATCTCTCCAGCTATTTGAGCTGTTACAGCTACTGGTGGTGGTGGTGGTGGTGGTGGTGGTGGTGGGAACTTCCAGCCCTTGTGATGTTGGTCATTGGGTAAGGACTGGCCAGTGGACGTTGGCCTTGGACTTGCTCTTCGACATGCCAGTCCGCACAGTCCAGCCCAACACAGCATCTTGGATCATCAGACCATGGGCGGACACCCAAACCACCTATGCTTGGCCAAAAATAGAATCCAGGGAAAATTGATTGTATGTTGTACGAACCGTGGGGATTCCGTGCTTTTCTGCGGCAAATTGAAAAAGGTGCCAGCTCTTTGTTTCTCCCTTTTTCCTTTCTCTGTGACTCTATCTCTCCTTTATCTCTCACTCTCTTTGTCTCTCTCTTTCTCTCTCTCTCTCTCTCTCTCTCTTTCTGTCTTTTTCTCTTTCTTTTTCTCTTCCTTTTTCTCTTCCTTTTTTTTTCTCTCTCTCTCTCTCTCTCTCTTCTAACTATCCCCATTTCGATTTCCAAGACTTGCACACCAGTACACATTTACTCTAATTACTGTATTAGTATTGACACACATGCATACCCTTACTGTCAGAACTGTGCATTTATCATTTAGTGTGTGCAAAATGCGGCTTGCATACAAAGATGGACGTGGACGTGCATGTCTGCCTAGAACCATGGTGAACGTTACATGGCTTCCTTTGGATGTCGCTGGGAGGTGAGTTTCAATGCTGCCCTGAGTGCTTGCGGCTGTGCCCAATGGCCTTTGGCGTTTGAACTGCTGCGGCTGATGCTGGAGAAGTTGGTGGTTCGGACACCCCAGACCAACTTTAGACTGCTTAGATGTGGACAGGGGCCTGCAGGGCCAGTGCGGGGTGAATGGTGTGTCAAGACATCATTTGACGAAAGCAGTGGGTAAAAGGATACAGAACGAACAAGTTCAGCAAACAAGCGATATAAAAGGAGAGATTGTAGGTTCTACGAATGGTTTTTGCAAAGTCAAAAATTGTTTGGCTTTCGATGGGACTGCGTTGTGCCTGCGACCATCATTGACCAGCCATTTCAGACCATGCAGAGCAGCATTTGGATTTCATACAGGGGCGTTTCCAGACAATTTTCAAAAGGCCAAGCTCCAAGCGGATGTAGAATGATACTCAACAAAAGAAGTTTAGGAGGCTGACTTCAAGTTTGCTGCAACACTATATCTTCGGTCTAATTCGTGCAATCGGTCAGGACATTGATGACCCTGCCGACAAACAGGAAATGGCAGGAGCAACGGCATAAAGACATACTGGACTTTATAGTCAGGTGATCCGACGGTTACAGTGACAAAGAAATCAGCACCGCTTTGGGCTGAATCAATTGGTCTCAGGTGTTGGCACTGCCAGGATTGCTGGGTACCTACGTTGCCACCTTCGAATGGCTAACGTGATAATACTAACATCAGCCAGCTTACCACCTGCAAGAGCCAGCTATCGAGAATCGATGAGCAAAAGACCAGTGTTTTTTCAACGGGTAAATACTGTAATATGCCCCTGTTTTGGTCATTGCGACCATTTGCACTTGTTCCTTGTGCATCAAGGGCGCACCATGCCGCAGCATATCTTGACGTTTCAAGTAGTTGGGGATGCCTTCCACGTTTGTTCAACACACATGTTGCTTATTTCCCTTGATTGTACTTCAATGGATCACCATCTGGTTCACCATCAGAAGTAATAAGAGATCCATTTGGAGTGATGGCACTTGAAAAAATCTGAGATCCATGTTAACCCCCTGGAATTAATTGATGGTAAATTGCCACCTAAGAATAAACTAATGGTGGTTTGTTAATTGCTCGACCTCGCATTTGCACTCATCATCAACCATTATTCCTGGTGACTATCTCCTATTATATATTCGCCATCAATGCCTGAGTTTACAATTGACCATGAACTATTTATGAACATTAAAAATCCGCCATGTGTTTTTTAATAAGCATTGATTGATATTAATTGCCCATTTATTTTCAATTCTTCATTATTTTTCACAATATTTGTACCTTAGTCTTCAAGATCCCTCCTTATTAGTCAATCACCCTAACTAAGTTGCTCATTCGAACTCTTGTGCACAACCATTACGAAACCATAACTTCGCCACCTGCACATCCGTTTTCAGGTCCCAGACTCTGTGTCGGGCCACGCGGCCATCAATGCTTGCGAGGCGGCTGCGCCCAACGACACAACGGCAATAAACTCAACAGCGTGCACCAAGGTGTTGATGATTGATGAGTATGATTCAGCATGATCATTAACTATGCCACATAGTTTGCGGTCACTTTGCAGTACGCTGACATGCTAGCCACAGATTTGCTTCAGAAGGAGCATGGCAAGGAAGTGTGAATGGGCACCTCTAGGCAGATAACGACTTGTCCAATGAAGAAAGACAGGGGCGGACAAGAAAGTCTCCAATGTCTCCAATATGTTTGAACCGCTTGGGTCCACCGGTGGTACTTGCAAAACTCAAGCAACCCTCCTCGAAAAGATGCATCTTATGAAAGCTTGCATCAAGGGGTCCCTGGATAACACTGGGGTACCCTATATACTGTGGCTCCCAAGTCATGGAGCTTTTGCGGCGGCGACCAGGAGTGTGGCCAGTGGGAGGCTGCCGTCCACATCTTGACCACTTGGTCTTTGGGCGAGATGGGGCCACACACTTCAGCCACACTTCATACCAGAAGTTTGACCATTGAAAGTAAAGGTCGTCAATTTGGAGAAAACCATTTCAGACGAAAGTGACTATTTTCTCTATAAGGGTTTAATTTAACACTACTTGAACACCTTTTGTTCAGTTGTTTGGGATCGGCATTGACTGGTATCCCGCATGCATACAGGGAAGAGCAGGATACTTGCTGCATGTTGCTACCAAGTGAGGCAAAACACTGCAAGTATTATTTTAACGCAGGCAATGACTCCTTGACGAATCCGAGTGGTGATGAGACTCATGCCTTGCCGGTGAAAAGGGGGCTCTCATGAATAGATTGCAATGCCTCATGTGGAATTGACCGGTTGTCAGTACACATGCGAATCATGCGAAGTATATTCTCGGCTGCCGGGGTGGGCTACAGTATCCAGTAGTAGACGTAATGGGGGAGCTCGCGTCGTGATGCCCAAGGATGCCATGCCATGGCCTTCCCTTGCATGTCATTGGCATCAGCAGTGCCATTAGTGCCTGCGACTCTTGGAATGACTCGGTTCTTCCGCGGTGCTGGACGAGCAACACACATGGGGCCTGGGTCAAACGAGGCACTCCGGAGACCAAATGAAGCAAGCAACATGTTGCTTTTGAGCAGTTGTGACAGTTCTCGGGTAGAATAAATTATCGATGCCAATGCCCACACGTTGTTGGCAGTGCCAGGATCAGATGCAACTTGCACGCGCCCAACGCGCTTCCCAACAAGGGTATGTCCACACATGAGAGGACTTCCACACACCAGCCACATTTAATTTGCCAATCTAATTGCGTAACCCAGCAGCCTTAAGTCACACATGCAACATTACTTATTGCATTACTGAAGTGAGCTATACAGTAGTGTTTCACCATGAGGCTTCGTGGTCTTCCAGGGGATACTGAAAACGTAGGAGCAAGCTACATGTAAAGCTGTTGGGTAGTAGTGATTGGACTATATAGTTAGATCGACTTAGTATGATTTTCACTGATGAACACAATAATCATTGGCTGTTGATCATGTTTCTAAAGATGACTGTTGACTAGGAAAACGTCAACTATAGTCAATAGTGCCTAAATGAGTTCAAAACATCCAGCACTGATCCTTGCTGAGGCATTTTGACATGTATCATCCTGCATCATCATGAACAACCTTGAACTAATCAACCATTACATACTGCAAAAATTCACCAGCAGTAGCCATGAGGTATTAACAATGAACCAGCTACAGTAATGCACCATTGTTTCACCCTTAGTACCCAGTAGTGATTTGTTGACCATCATTTACCGGCAAATGATTTAAGCATCAGCATCCACTGTTCAAGCAGTATTGACAATTATCTAGCTATCAAGCAGCTAATGAACCAGCGAATTAAACATTGTTGAACTGTTGAACTATTAATATCCGTTGGCTATTTTTTATCCATTCTCTTATCTATCCCACTGTCCGTTGTTATCCATGACTAATTTTTCACTGAAGTGGCATCCAGTACTTAGCCATTTGCATTTAACTTATTTCACGATTACATAGTTGATGACCAGTAGTATCATACTAGTATCCATTAGCATCTATTTCCACCGTTATCCAAAAATTATTATCCCATTAGTATCCATTAGTATCCATTAGCATCCATTAGCATCCATTGGTATCAATTGGTATCCATTAGTACCCAGCTAATAATAAACAGTTTTGCAGCACGATATCTGAGCTCCAAACAAATCTTAGGAGAAAAGCAGCAGCTGGATCCAAGCTCTGCAACTGCTTCGTGGCATGGTGACCTGGAGGCCGCAGCTGGCGCAGCTGGGGGTTGGCGGCTCGGTGAGGGCAGTATCACCAATCGGAACCACTGATTAGTGATGGTAAAAGGATGTAGAAGGTGGTGGTTTACAAGGGATTCATAAGAATGGTGGTGGTTCATAAGAATGGGTTGCTTAAAGATGTTGGAGAATTGGTTCGTGGAATGATGGGTGGTCAAAAATCTCACTAGTATCCAATCACCTTGTAGCTAATCAAGTACATAATCCCTTGCGCCAACTGGTATCCAAGCCAATGCAGCTTGGTCCGTTGGAATCCGTACATTCTAAAACGGCCCGGGCAGGGGGGGGCCGTGTAGTTTTCTTGGGAGTCAGATGGGGCCAAAACATGGAAAGGCACCAGAAAGTATAGCGATGCTTAGCCGGGAATCACGATGGCTTGATACCAACATCATCCCAAGTTGCTAAGTCAACAGTCCGCTGTTTCTTTTCTCGGAAAATACCTGCGCTGCATCACAAATGGAAGATGCATGGCTAGAGGCCAGCAAACGTGTGTTTGATCATGATGCTGATGCTTCCCAATACGCAAGAGCGATGAGAGGTATC
This sequence comes from Symbiodinium kawagutii, assembly GCA_009767595.1. NCBI lineage: Eukaryota > Dinophyceae > Suessiales > Symbiodiniaceae > Symbiodinium > Symbiodinium kawagutii. The sequence continues at coordinate 586,285 of VSDK01000842.1, read as the reverse complement.
ATACAGAGCTCGTGTGCTTCAACAACCGTGTCATGTTTCGCTAGCGCTGGCTGGTTCAAGAACTTGCCGACTCTCAGACACGGGGATTGAGTGAATTCCAAGGATCAAGAGAGGAGAGAATAGCGATCCTTTTTTGCCCAGAGAATTTGCCTTCTAAAATATTCTAAAATTATATTCGATCCTTTTTGTGCACTCGGGGAGAATACAGCGGAGGCTTGAAAGATGAGTCATCCATGGCGTATATCCGAAGACGAAAAATGTTTGTTTTGCTTCAGCCGAACCGATTGTTTGTTGTGTCAGTGCTTCAAGGTCGGGGGAACACCCTGAAATCCATGCTGGTATGATTGCTTGCTGCTTCAACTATTTGCTTGTTGTCAAAGCATGCGCCAAGATGATGGCTATAGGGAGTGTGGAAGGGTTCAATGGAACGGAATCCTAAATTAACTAGTTGGCTAGTTGGACGCGTTCAAATCCCACCTCACTGATCCTCATTTGTAGAAATCATTGCTTAACATTGATGTCTATTTCCACGAACTGAACAAAAAAAGCGTTTGCTCAGTGTGTTCGACCGCTCGGCTCTTCCTTGAGTTTGCCAGTCATCAATAGCCGGAGGCAGGGGACCCCCCAAACCATGACATGTTAACCATTGATAGCAATAAACCATCCATTTTGGAAGATCCCCTTTTTTAAAGAAACCACAATCTATATATATATATATATATATTTATATAATCAATCTTCGGCCGGCTGGTAGGTGCATCCCCAACGACATCAGCTACAACAGCGCCATGAAAGCAGCCCAAAGCGCTGGCGGTGGCAGCTGTTGCTGCCTTTGGGCTGCATGTGTCCGGAGTGGCGATGTTGGGGGTTTCCTTTCAAGGGGAGATGAGGGGTTGAGCATGCCATGCTGGATGGCTTATACCCACGAATTCTTCGGTTTTTAGTGTTTTTGGGATATGATTGATTGACCATATAACTACTAAAAATATATTTTTTTAGCAAGGGATCTATAAGCCACCAAGCATGTGAATATGAAGACAGCACATGACAGCGCCATCACAATCCAATTGTGAGAACCCCTTCTATTTGCAGACCCTAAGGTATACGATTAAATGCCTAGTTGCACTTGCTGATTCAAACCAGTTTAAACGCACAATTGAATCCTTGTGCTTCACTATTTTGAATTCTCCATCGGGAAGCGAACGAGTACTACTCTCATAAGTCGAAAATGTGGGAAACCTTGTTCTTTAATACATTCCTGATGCTGTGACTATTGAACTTATTTCATGCCCCCAATGCCAGAGAATCTTATTGACCCATCTCCTTTTCCATCCTTTTCCTGGTTATTGTTTTTCCGATTTTGTCAGACAGACATCGAGTTTCCGAGGTTCCGTCACAGGTGATGACCGCAATCTCCACATTCACATTGCTGTTATGCAGCTGTATTTCTGCAATCCGGACGGATTGTCATTCCAATGTGTATGCATGGGGCATATGCCGGTGTTCTGATGTTTCCTGCTTTCCTACGACTATGGGGCCTTACAAATGCAGGATATGAATGGATACGGGGCCACCTCACTATGCTTCCCCCACCGCGAACCACTGAGGTGCTTGTTGCAAGAGATGGAAGAAGTCGTGGGCGCAGAGCCCTGGCAGCAGCTGAAACTGCTGGATTTACCAACGGTTGGATCATGTCTTAAAGTCTTTATCATGATTACTCAGATCTTTGAATGAACACTTCCAACTTGAGATAACCAGCATACAGCATACGCATATTACGGTTTGACAACCAAGAACAACTCATCCATTTCGATCACTGCCCTAGTGCATCATGTGGGTTTGGTTCTAAATTCTCTACATTGGCATCCGCCATCATACGCCCATTTCGAGGTGACATGTAGGGCATATCATGGGTTCGGGGGGGCTGTTCATCATGGGGCAACCGTAGCCTCCATATTTTTGGGATTTCTTGAGCCGCACCTGGCAGAGACGTTGCGGCATCCCTCCACAGTGATTTGTTCTTGTCACTAACCACTATGAACCATGTGCCACTGCACTTTTTCCAACGCACGAGTTGTGATTCACAACTTTCTCAATGCGAACGCATGGCTTCCCGTAGCAGTCCCAGGATTTGATCGCCTACAACTGTGCCACCATGGCTCTGGAGCCGGGTGGGCCTTACATACAACGCTTGCTGAATGAGCAGATGCAGCATCTACCACTTGAGCTTCTGAGCAGCTTGCGGCACCAAGGTGCACCTGTGGAGCTGTAGCTTGGGCACCTAGCTGTAAATAGCTTCGAAGAGCATGTGCCAGGTCAAGTTGCCGCAAGCTTGGCAACCAAATGCCTGGGATCGTGCAAGATTTGTCTAAGTTTGGGGCCGATCCCCTCCTGATGAGAAACTCAAAGGATTTGATTCACCGACTTCCCAGGTGCCTGTGGAATTCTGTTGGGGTCAGTTGCGTGTGACAAAAAGATCAGGGTGAATCAGGGGTCAGGCACATGTGGCAGCTGAGAGATGGTTCAGGGCACTGTTTGATGTGAGGGATCCACAGATGTGCTCGCAAAATCTCAGTGGCACCAAAGGTATCCAAAGGTAATGCAAATCGAGGCCAGCAAGTCACTCTGGGAAAGAAGCCGCTTCGGCTTTCAAACTGCCAGAAGACCATGTCAGAATGTGTCAGATAAAGTTGCCAGTAGATGCAATTAGTACATAATCGTCGTCAATACTTCTGAGGCGCAGGGATGTTAGAATCAGATGTTGCCATGGGATCCTGTTGGGAAAGTATACCTGAGCATGCCCTGCAGACTTGGCCACTGACCTGGCCCACCATGTTTTGTCGTTTGCAGCTGCTGAAGAGTACCAGCCCATCAGGCCACAAAAAATCGAGCTACTTCAGATTGGGGTTGAACAAGCCACAGGAACATTGATAGCTATGATAGAAGATCGCCACGAGAAAGAAAACTTTGAGCAGTGGAGCTACCTGCATGACCCATTGTTGCTCGTGTTGTCGTAGGGCTGAGGTATGCCATGGTGCATTAGCGTTTAACTCGCCAATAATGACGAACGGTTCGAACAACATGTAGAAACAGCAGCAGCAGGTCCCCCGCGAGCAGAAAAGTCACTGTTGTTATCTCCGTTCTCCCTGCAAATCGATCGTTGTCACAATGTGTGGGCACAATTCGCAGTTCGCAGCGTTGGATACGGGTCAAGCACACTGAAGAGCAATGCTGAATGGGTTCAGCATCAGTGCGCTATGCATGTTGGAGCCCAACCACTAGGAATGTCACCAGAAACCAGGTCAAATCCTGTCAGAATAATCTCTGGGACATTGGGGGCATGCGGTCCTTCTGGGCTAATTTTTAGGAGCTTAGTTGCTGCTTGTGATTTGGACATGCAACGCTGCACCGAACAATCACTGCTGAGAAACAAAAACACTTAGTATATCAGTATCGCATAGCCCTGCGGCAACAAAGATGGTTCTGCGCAATGTGCCAGAAACACGGAGAGATTAAGATGCAAACGCAAGGAGCGGCAATCACAACACCATATTTACCATGGTCACTTCAACATCATCAACATATCAGCATGATTCAGCATGTTTCCAAATAGATGTTGTAAGAACATGTAAGACGCGATGGAGAGAGAGAAGAACATGCCAACATTGTAAGATTGCAGCATCGAATTGCCAGTGCTGAGATCCACATCGATCCGCCGAAATCGCGGCCTCGGGTCGCATCCATGGCGCCAGCCCTGCTCACGGCACCGCCATGGCGGAGCACAGCTGATGCGAAGTGAACAGGCTTCGGAGTTGTTGATGAGTTGCTGTTTCGCAACCGTTGACTGCTTGCAATATCTTCGGCAATTAGCCATTGATTTATGGTAATATGAGGGATTTAGCTATGATACGGAGCCACTACATAGCCTTGTAATATGGCAATTAGGTATTTGCATGTATTTGCCAATTCCATTACTATTTAATTGCTCGATCAATGTTGGATATTGCTTAATTGCCGATGCACATCTCAGAAATACCAGTAATGATCAATAATCTATCGTGGTCAAGTGGTCAATGTATAGGGTGAACGATGTTCAAAACGGTTGTTTACTAGTGGCTAGCCCATAGCCATGCAAGAATGGTCACCAGCAATTCAATATATAATGGTTGCGGTCTTGAAGGAACAACCAACTGCCACACCCTTGTTTCGGACAAGGCAAAATTAGGCTTTGGCTCACACAGTCTAAATGATTGATTCCAAGCGGACATGTATTTTTGGCGATTTCACTTCTACCGTGTGTTCTTACCGTCTACACGGCCTAGACGTGTGCACAAACATGAGTTTCCAACCGAACCCAAGCACGCGCGATTTAGTGGGAAACTGGGGCAACAATGGATAACATACATTAATTCAATTAATTCATAGAAATTCAAATGATCAATGATAACAATGAAAAGAAAGGGGCCCGCAAACCCATTCACTTTCCGTGGAGGTGCAGGACTGGAAGACACCCCAAGGCTTCAGCAAACGCATCGCTCTTTGCCGGAAGGCAGGGTGCTTATGTTGGGTGCTGGCTGGGGAAGACACATGTCATAGCACGTTTTCAGCTGGCGGCAATTTCATTCACGCCCGTGCGATGTACTGTACTTTATTTCTTGGATTGTTGCATAGAGTGGAATGAACTATACACGTGCAGGCACTTATTTTTTCTGTATGTGATTTTTTGTCCGTTTTCTTCGGTTTGCTTTTGATATAGGCATCCTGTGTCCATGGCGCTTCATTTGGGGAAACGAATCGAGCCTTGTCCCCTTGGAATGAACCAGATCTTAGAAACCATCCAGGTGGGACGATGGCAGGAAGCTGCATACCTCCTACAGCGGATGTGCGTGAAGAACTTGGACCCCAACAATGTCACCTGCAACATGGCAGCCCGGCAATATGGCCTTGTTGTTGTTGGCCATGTTTGCCAAAATCATGGGTCAGCAACATTCTGCTATTGCTCGCTGGAGATGCTTGGAATCTATTAGGATTTTCTTTTTTGTGAAGCCGAGTAGTAGAAACAGCCAGGACTTGGCTACTTTGTTCATAGTTTTTTCGGGCACAGGTAAGGCAGGATGAGGGTTTCCTGTCCTAGTGAGTGCCCTGAATCCACGTTTCAGGTTCACACCAAACCTGTTTGTCGTTGAGTTTTTGGCGTCGAATGACCATGGTGAGCCTGAGGGTGATCATTCAATTGATCTAGATTCTGAAAAGGGCCCAAAGTGGAAATCGAAAAATGATGTCATCTTTCCCCTGGTGCCAAATCATCCCAAAGCAGGGTGTACCTATGCAAGCATGCTATGCAAGGGCACGACTCCGCAGCGCATTTAGAATACCAAAGTCTTAGTATGAGAATGCTTTAGGAATGTTGGCAGTCTGTATCAATTGACTCAACAATGTGTCGGCATGCATTCCGACAGCTGTAGGTGACATGGTATCATTGACACAAGTTGCCACAACTTAACTTGATTCTAATGATTTATCACAGCCAGAGCTGCACTGAGATCAGTGCTCGCAAAGCAGTGGTATTTGAAAAAAATGGTGCCATCGTAATATTGTATTCCAACAAGCTTTTACAGAATGCAGGAAGGTTTGTGCGTGACCTCTCAGTTGTGAGCCTGGCGCCTAGGTCATCAGTTGCCTGGCACGCCAGGGCCGATGGCAACTGGCTGTATCAGTGCTGGCAGGGATGCCGCAGATGAAGGCAGGGCCTCCTGGTGTCATGGTTGGCCGGTGTCCATGGTCCATGGTCAACACGGCTCAATGGTTAAGAATGGCTAAGGCTGAACGGTAGGCTTGAGCATGGTGGACTATGGTTCAGAATAGTTGGATATGCATGGTTCTTTCATTAGTCATGTTAAGTATTGATTGAACTATGGTTCCAAGTGGCTATTAATTTGAAATAAGAATGGTAAATCTTGTTCATTATTGATCGACGAGATATGCCTTCATTGTGACATATTCGGCGTTGTCATTTGACATAGCTGGCTGCATTTGTTTCAACATGTTGTTCAAGATCGAAGCAAGACTAAAGGTGATTCTAATCTGCAAGGTTGACCAAAAAGTTGCGAATAGAGAGAGAGAGAGAGAGACTTAAAAGAGATGCCAGCAGAACAAAAACAAGAAGAGGTATATAACCTGGCGATGAGAGAGATATAGGTTATATAAGTAGTGAAGAGGTAGCATGTAGATAATTGTTCGAAATATATAGGTACAGTACCAAATTGACAAATAAGCAACTTGGTTGGAATCATATAGCCTACAAAACGTGGGAAATCTTGGGAAACAACATGGTTGATTAGTATGGCAATGTATTGCATTCTTCATCCGACTTGTCAATAATGGTCTTGAATTGAAAACAGATGGACCCCAGCGCGGCTCCGGCCAAATATAATTTGCATGTATTTGCATCATTATTTCACCCATGTTTGCGAGGAAAGAAGTGTAATATGATAAAGTAGACCTCATGAAAAGGGCTAGGAGATCGACTGTAGACACCTAGGTGCATTGCGCAGTTGGACCAAGGGTACTGGACATCACTTAACCAATGAACGAGGCAAACACCCTCACCGTATTTCTATATACAAGCGACCTGCATGTGACAGTTTAGATAGCAACTTGTTGCTGTAACAAGTGTAAAGCCAAGGTTCATTCTTTGAATTCTTACCGGCTACTTTTTTGTCACAGCTGTATTGTGCCAACCTTGTTATTTTCAGGTGTGCTAGGCCTAGAACTAGAATCGATACATTTGAGGTAAAATACCATTTGCAACATCGGACTTGGGTCAGGCATTGGGATACGGCTGAAAGTGCCGAAGGGGAAAGGCGACCAAGTTGTGGCAAGGAGTCACAGGGTAGGGATTGGTCATGCAGCACCAGTTCATGAAGCATTTAACTGTTTACTGTTTCAAGCTTACAGCCCACCTTGATCAGCTTGAGCATATTACGCTAAACGCTGCAAAGCATGTGATTGTCCAAGCCCATATTTCATATCTTGGTGCCATGCTCTCTTTGACTTGGCACGCCTCAACCTTGCAACCATATGCCATATCTCAGCAAACAATTGTTATGACTTTTTGTTTCCCCATACAAGCACATACCTTTGATGAGCCAAATGATGAAGCACCAGCAACAGCGGCCTGATTATGCTGATACAGCGGGGTGTGCCATCAGCAACTCAACGGGGATCCCAAGCACTCCAACACAATCAAGAAGATATATAACATCATCTACATACGTGTTGGCATTATATGGCGGGTAGATTATTGAATTAGAATGTTGATTACATGGTTGTGGTTGTTGTTATTGTTGCTGCTGTTGTTGTTGGCTGCTTAGCAGTGATTTGCACTATAAGCTTATCAAAACCACGAACACCGTTTGAGAACACAGTCAGGTTTCGATTCAAAATACGTAATTAAAGTACCAATTTGGAGCTCGTAGATTGTTTGTTACAGCTCTAAGCTGTTCTTAAATCAAGGGGAACTGAGTACTGTATCACCGGCTGATAGCATATCATTCTTGACTAGCGGCATAAAGTTGCAAACTACTTACTGTTTTATCCCTACTAGTCTTGTCAACCACCATTGACCCATGAACAATGCTATGCAATGCTACAACCCTTTCTTAATTTCATTTCGAACCACTACAACCCATAGCCAACCACTGCCATGACTAGTCACAGCTAATCAGTCCACCTCATCATGGACTGCTGATGAAGCCGTGGGCTTGGATACCCCGCAGGTTTCTCCAGATCTCATCAGCTACAACAGCGCCATTTCGGCGTGCGAAGCTGCGGGCGAATGGGAAAACACCCTGGCCTTGCTGGAGGTGGGCTACGTTGGGGGGGACTGGATGACCGAGAGTCACCATGTCCTACTCGCTAGGGTGTATGTGAATTACCGACGCCCCGCCAAAAATAGGAAACCCGGAAACCAACCAAACTGCCAAAACTTGGATGAAGAACAAACAAACAAAAGGGTTATGCTTTGAGGGGGTGAGGGATTGAACCAACAGATTTTTTTAGATCATCATTGTACCTGCCCACATGTTTGCCGGAAGGCCCCCATTTTAAGGGAACCAGGCCTTGGCCTCTTTGGGACCCGGAAATTGAGGCACCCGCAAGCTGGGTAGTAATGAAGCCATTGGTCTAGGTCCTAGGTGTTGCCTTGACATCCTTGGATGATAGCTTCATATCCCATAAGTTATGCCCCTGAGATCTGAGGAAAATCTCCAGGTGCGGTACCACACGATCATACATGATCCACGCATCGGCGCAGGCCTTGGAATTGGATCGGCTGCAGCCTGATGTGATTTGCTACAGTGGTGTTATCAGTGCATGTGCCAAGGGTGGTGCCGTGGCATTTTGATTCGGTGCCTCAAGCATCGGGCACGGCTGGGAGTTTGATGTTTGTGGATGCTTCAGATTTTTTGGCCCTTCAGGACGCGTGCGTAAGAGGGTGGTTTAATTTGAGTTGAGAATTGTCAGTGCAAAGGCAAAAGCAAAGAATGACTTTGAGGTCAGAGTCAGAGGTCAACCATACTAAGAAAAAATCTTGGATAGTTCTGTTGCTGGATGTTGCTGGTGTTGTTTGAGGGCAACATTTGACACACCCTATTGTTTTCACCCTCCATCGATGAATGTAGACTTGCCATGTGCATCCGGCTGCAACGCTTTTCACACATGCCAAGTCGCTTATGTTTTTGTCATCACTGTAAGTTGTTATGCGTGCATTCCCAGTTTCATTTGCGGCACATATTCCGTCCTCCTGAATGACCGATGTTTTATACTGAGTGGAACCTGTCAGATGATTCTATACCTGCTGCAGACATGCACTTGTGAATCACCATTGGTGTCGTCGAATGATTTGGTTCCATTATCCCCACCCCCTTAGATACCTGGGTACCCCCAGAAACGTAAAACATGTAACTTACAATATATAAGCAATTTACAAATGTAATTTACGTTGTTGAGGTCCCTTGGGGTTCAATGGACCAGGGATGTTCTATTCATTCTATGTCCACAAGGTTGTTGTACTTGACTGCAACATTGGTTCCTAAAGATTGCACCATTGCAATGCCACCATCTATGACTGTGGCCCAGGGTTTTGGCGGCTCACCCTGATGCTGCTCAATCGGATCTCTGCGCAGAGGACAGTGTGGCAACAGCGATGGGGTGGACCTTACCATGAAGTTTTCATTGAGTGAATTCTGAGCCCAAAACTGCAAGTTTTAACATAAACATGGAAAAGTCGAATCAGGGGATATATGTCATGCATGGTGCTAGCAAATTGCCAGCACGACACTAGACTATATGCTTCCTTTTGGGCCCAAGTGCATTGAAAAGATACAGGATGGATGAGATTATTGAGCTACAGAGGTAGGTGACCCACGTGCTTGTTGATCTGACCAACTGTAAAGAAGGGAGCTGGGATATGCAACCAGAAAGTATTGTGCCTTAGTGGATCCACTACCATCAGATCAACTCCGGTGCATGGGCATAGTGTCATGAGTTCGTTGTGAGTTCCAGGTACGGTTTTGGTTTGAGACTATTTGCCGAAAAGCTGTTTGGTTGGATGGTAGGTTGGAAGTAAGATGCCCATCGGTCAGTTACACATGGCTAAACGGTAATGCTTGACGCTTCTCGCTTGGCCATCCACACTTGCTTCATCATGGCGCAATTGAAGATGTTCACTACTGTAAATCTTGACTGCGACGACAATCATGTTGGAGGTCAACAGTGTTTGCTGCATGGCCACATTGATCGCACTATATCTCAATTTATCTCATATGTTTGATGGACAAGTTTTTTTTTGCCATAGCCACACAGTGTTTGTATATGTTTTCGATGACTAGCACTTAAGTTAAGGGATGCCAAGTAGCTGTGTGGGGTGCACTGCCGTGAGGCACATTGACCTTGGCGCAGCCAAACTATTTTTGAATCATGGCTGAGTTTGGCCAAGCTTCTCACTTTCAGAGTTGCTGAGGGGATTACTTTTGGTTCATTTGATGTAGAAAGTGATGAGCAGTTGCTGGTTGGTGCTTTCGAACATGTTTATTTTCCCCCGCGCGAACCAATGGTCCAATGGTTTGTTGGTTGATTGGTTGGTTGGTAGGTTGGTCGGTCGGTCGGTTGGTCGGTTGGTAGGTAGGTTGGCTGGTTGGTTGGTTGGTTGGTCCAATGGTAGGTCTGTTGGTTGGTTGGTTGATATTTTGTTCATGACAGGGTGGCTGTTCGCACCACCAAGCAGGTTGCCAGGATGAAGCGTCGCGCCAGGATGCAACCCGACTTGGTGGCTTCCAACTCCGCTTTGGGCGCCTTCAAGGCGCGGCCGACCATGGCGCTGTAGGGAAGGAGACAGCAGCCATGGCGGTGCGTTGAGCCGTTGGCTTCTCTGGTTGGTTCAATCGTATCACATTGCGTGCCATAGTTTCCATATGTTTCCATGATTTTAGCATATCTTATTCCCCACCTGTCAGGTGAGGGTTGTTAGATTTTATCAGAGTTGACTGCTCCTCCTTCTCCTCCTCCTCCTCCTTGTCCTCCTCCTCCTCCTCCTCCACGACCAAGCGCGACTAGTGGTTGCTTCCGGACCTCAACCACGATCACGTATGCCTGCTGGTGGCTGCCGGACCTCAACCGCGACCAAGCGCGACCAGTGGTGGCTGCCGGACCTCAACCGCGACACAATAGATGTCAGAAAGAATGTCACAGAAAGAATGTCACAAGAGATGTCAGGATAGAATGCCGAAAGAATGTCACAAGAGATGGCAGACAGAATGTAGCAAAGAATGTCAGAAGATATGTCAGAATATTTGTCAAAAAGAATGTCAAAAGATATGCCAGAAAGAATGTCAGAGAAAATGTCAAAAGATATGTCAGAAAGAATGTCAGAAGACATGCCAGAAAGAATGTCAAAAGATATGCCAGAAAGAATGTCAGAAGACATGCCAGAAAGATATGTCAAAAAGAATGTCAGAAGAGATGTCAGACAGAATGTCAGAAGCTATGGCAGATAGAATGCCAAAAGCTATGCCAAATAGAATGTCAGAAGAGATTTCAGAAAGAATGTCGGAGAGAATGTCAGAAGATATGTCAGAAGAATGGCAGAAGATATGTCCGAATGAAATGGCAGGACCGAATGTCAGAAGAAAGTTCAGAAAGAATGCCAGAAGATATGTCAGAAAGAATGTTGGAGACAAATGTCAGAAGATACGTCAGAAAGAATGTCAGAAGATATGTCAGAATGATATGTCAGGACAGATTGTCAGAAGATATGTCAGAAGAATGTCAGAAGATAGGTGCGAATGAAATGGCAGGACAGAATGTCAGAAGCAATTTCAGAAAGAATGTCAGAAGATATGTCAGAAGATGTGTCAGAAAGAATGTCAGAAGGGAGGTCAGAAAGAATGTCAGAGAGAATGTCAGAAGATAGGTCAGAAAGAATGTCCGAAGATAGGTCAGAAAGGAATGTCAGGATAGAATGTCAGAAGAAATGCCAGAAAGAATGTCAGAAGATCTGAGAAAGCTATGCCAGATACACTTGCAAAAGTGATGCCAGATACATGCAGTCATTTTTTGCTGGAGTGAGGTGTGACAGAGTCAAGAGCATACAAGGTGTCAGTAGTGTATAACATGTCAGCGCAGCAGGTGACATTTCAAATGGAGTACATGCGGTGTGAAACTGAAAGGGAACAGTTGCATGTAGTGAGGAGCCATGTGACTTGAGCAACGACATGAACCGTCGCTGTTTTCGTTGTCTTATTGACTCGTGGCACATTATGTTTCGGCTCAGAAAAACATCCTGTGTTTGTGTGCTTTGATTGGCAGTGAAGAATCGGTGATGAATGGTGTTCCAGTAGCGAATCACCATCAAGAAATCTCTGGCACAGCTGCTGGCGGCGTCTTTGCAAAGAAGTTGTGGCGTTGGTTGCTTTCTTGCTTTGGTGGTCTGCTTGTGACTTGTGGGACAATGGCTTGCCTTGCAAGTGGCTGGCAGACCACCAAGGGGATAGAGCACTTGGTGGAAAGTATAGGACTGAATGCGATGATGAACGTTTCTCCGACGGACTGGAGGGGTTTACGGCGGGGCTCTACAGAAAGGTCGGGGCCTTTTTTTTGTTTCCTTTTCCATCTCAGGCGGACCGTGTCTTTGCCCCGACGCGCGGTCTCGCCCGTCCGCCTTGCAGCGGGTAGCTGGCCACACTTGCGCTCCGATGAGAGGCGACACTAGATATATTTGTGTTCGGCGTGCGGCATGTGGACCAGTCATTTTGCATCACACGACTCGTCTGTCCATTAGACGGGGAGGAATGCAAAATGTATTTTGCATGCTTCGTCGTGTTTTGGACATATGATGGATGATTCGTTCTTATTTGAGCTACAAGGATTTTGGGCAATTTGAAATGTCATGGTGGGGATCACTCGAAGTAAAGTAATTTATTTGAATCAACTTTTTTTTATATCACTCTTTTGCTTTGGTGAAATAATCCTTATGTTCACCAGACTTGGCATATGCATAAAGCTGACGCGAACCTGGACAATGACTCGGGCAGATGTTCAACTCATTTGTTGGGAAATGCTCAATGGTTCGCTTCCTGTCACTATATGATGCTTAGCCACCAGCATCACCAGCTGGCTCATCGCGCAGTGGCTGAGGGTCCTCGTTGGCCTATGGCCATTTCGATGCTCACATCCTTCAGCTCACTGCGCTTGGCACCGGACGTGGTGAGTTTTTGCACTGCCATCAGCTGTTGCGTGTCTTGGTGTTGAAGCTGCGGGCCTTGCACGGCGTTGATTTTTTGGGCTTTTACCTCCGGTGGGAGGCCAAGAGGTTTCTTAAGCCATAGGGAAATCCCCTAGAAATGGTTAGCTTATTATACCGAGGTTCAGAATTGATGATTTGGGGTTACCCGCATTCTGAGAAACACCCATATTGCAACCTTTGAATTTGAGAGACCTCCAAAAATTCCAAAGAGACTGAGACCAATTTTTATTCATTTTTCATCCATTGCTTATCCATTTTTGATAGTCCAGCAAGAGCACAAATTCCAAGATTTCCGCTTGTTTGCTGCAGATCACGTTTCGCGGTTTGTTATAATTTCCTGAAGCTACGGTATATGATGCAGGGTGGGACCCTGCACGCTTCGTTTACTTTCATATATTGTCGCTTTACATAGAGTAGGGAGACCATGGGAGACCCTCATTTTTGGGAAACAACATGGTTTATAGCATGGAGCACACCCGGCTCCTACTAGCCTTGGGAAGTGACTACAATATGGATGACACAACGGTATGGACCAAGCAATGCGCTACAGCTAGTTCTGCAAGGATAATTGGAAGGTTTATTGCAATATTGTTTGGAATTTCATTGGGGGGTTCCATTGGGGGGTGATCTCTTTTGACCTACCTTTGTTTTTCCTTTTCAGATTTAACATAGAGGTGTTGAAGTCATAATTGTGATACATGTTTGTTACTGCTATTCCTTTCTTGGTTTAGTTTATTTCTTTATTGGTGTGATGTGGTGTTTGCTGTTTGTTTGGTTGGTTGGATGTCATGATTTTCTTCAAACACCTTGCATCTAATGATCGTTGGCACAAAACCGAAGTGGTGCTCCATGCTTGCCACAATTTGACAACTTGTTGGTCTTCAACGATTTCGATTTCTTATGTTCAAAACCTGGGCTGTTCAGTTGTGTCATGGTTTATTTTCGTTGATTTCCGTGCGCAAGTCTAACTTTGCTATCATGATAGCCCTGAAGTCCTGAGTGCTTCTTGGGACCTGGTCACCAGTGCGGTGACCAGTGCGCTGGTGCTGGGTTGCCATTTTGCCACAACTGTACCATTTCTTTGGAGGTTTCCTGGCAATCGTTTCCGTGCCACGTTGGCCTTTCTGGTGGGGGTGGAGGTGAGCCATATGAATCACCATTAAGTCTACTGGCAACTATGATTAAGCATCATCAACCAATCTAAAATGCCATTATTGAACAACCAGTGGTTATAACTGCCAGGCATTATGCACTCCCCATGATGTACATGATTTTACGGGCCAACAGCTATTTTCAAACCATCATTTGCCATGTATGGATCGGCCATGGACATGTTTACCATTAATTATACATAGTCTCCCTGAGATGGCGATGGAAAAAAAATAGGATGTAATAGGCTATACCCTGCTTAAATCCATCGTAAAAACAGTCAGAAAAAAATGACCCACAACCCCTCTTCACCCTGCTCAGCCTCCGCCAGGCAGACATGTGGCCCCAGGCGCTTCAATTGCTGCAGCTGCGATCTCGGCACACACGCCTGGCACTGGACGTTTTCGGCGCCTCGCCAAGGGGTCGTGCCCCATGGGATCCAAGTGGCGGTTGCTCAAGCCATAGGCCCCAAAAATGGTTGGCATGGTCTTTGGGCTCAAGCCAGTGGTTGCGAGACCCTGCCACAGGGTATCATTTTCCAATTCACGAGCTGAAACTGCAATGGCAGATCGCAAGCTCGTGTCATGCATGGGTTATTCCTTTCGGCTAGCTGCACGACAAGGGAGACACTCAATTGCTTGGCATCTTTGGTATGGCCTGTATTCATTGAACGAGGAACTGAATGCAAAATGTATCAATCCTGACCATGCTCCCCCGGCAAAACAGTTATGTTTGTTCTCTGCTTTGGGCTTGGATAGACAGGAGCAAAGTGAGGATCCTGACGGAGTGACTGCCACCCTGGAAAGCACGATGGGCCGCCAATGCTTTGACCAATCTACCCAGACGGAAGTTCAAATGCTGTCAATGCAGGAGGTGAATAGCATCATGGATCGAGTTCAGCAAAGCTTGGTGGAGAAGCTTACCCCTTTCTTGTGCCCAGACCGTGGCAACCCCGCCTCCGAAGAGCAGCCAGATCTACCTCAGGATCCGCTCGCTACACGCGCAACCTCCCAGCGCCCTCAGGACATTCCACGAGATCCGGTGGGAACGATGGCAGGAACCAGTGCTGATGTGGAATCTTCCATTGACCGCGCTTGTGCAGCCGAACTGGCAGCCAGTCGTCAGGAAGTTCAACGGGAAACCAGGCAAGCAGAGAAACGCCAACGTCGAGAGCTCCGAAGACGTGAGCTTGAGAAACGAGCAGGGTTGACATAGTACCTACGTAACAGCCGTTGAATCAATGAACTCAAACCTATGCAGTCTCAGAGCTATCAGTTGCGCTGACCCCTGTACTTTGCATCTGGCATGGAAGTGCATTGAACAGAACAGTGCGTGGAACTATTGTTCGATTTTCGCCTTGTTCCTTGTAAAGTTGTTGCATGTGTTTTCTGCATCTCATCATTTTACTTTGCGATTTGAATTTGTCATCCGCATGTAGTCACAAACGTGACCGCACGGTATGACCGCATGTTGCTCGCCTCTGCCTCTGGCAGTCTCACTCGAGATGGCGATGGAGAGAGAGAGAGGTTGGCTTATAGCCACTAATAGTGGTTAACAATAGGGGGACAACCAACAATCATGGTAAAAATAGGGAACACCCAGAAACGGTTTGTTTGAGCTATCATAAGTGGTTTGTAACCTGGATTATTTGGGGGTAACCCTGTTTTGAGACACCACCAGAGCATCATGTCAAGGTGAGAGCCTGTGATAGCTTGGTTGGCATTCACGGAGTTCACTTGGCATGTTAGCTCTGAATTGGCAGGCGTTTTCGTGAAGCTTTTGGCCTGTGGTCAATTTCCAAGAAGTACGGGGGATTGAAAAGCTTATGCTCACATTGCAACGGAATAAATGGAAACTTCATGAAACTTCATGTATTAATGATGGCGGGGAGATAATCAACTACCCACTTCAAGCCGATGTCATAGGTGGAAGGGAAACAGCCACGTGTTCAAATAGGCCCACCAACAAACATTTGAAAGATGTTGAAAGTATACTTACCCGCATGCAACTTAGCATGTATGGAATGGACACCTTGTTTGCTGTTGGTAAAGTGATCCTCCAACCCTAGTCAATGATTTGAATGAAGGCAGCTCGTTTGATTACAAAGCAGCACGCTTAGCACATTTGCTGGAGAGACGCCCCGAGAAAGCCACAGAGCATCACGGAGACTACTCCTGGCAACTCGCCAGCACATGTAGCCATCAGCAATGTAAATTGTTCTTCAAAAATGGATCCGAGAAAAAATGTTTGAAACAAGAGATTGGGGAATAATGACAGTTCATAATTCACAGACAATAAACCCATGCCAGTTGACATGAACCCTTGTCCTCATTGATATTTAGCTATGGCTCCGACGGTTGTACCTTTGGCTGGACCCTTTTCATTTGCTTTGGGCTTTGTGTCTATGTTCCACCTTCCACCTTTCTATTTACACATTGGAGATGTTCGTGGAACCAGACTGATTTGTGATTCTGTGTGCACAACTGCCAATGCTCACTGAGCAAGATACCTTCCGTAGCATGCCCATGCAGCACCACAATATGCCACCGATTGGTCCGTTTGGAGGTGCTTGGTGTCCTTAGACTACCGGATTTCTAGGCGCTGAGTCCATGATTTGCGAAGAAGATGCGTTTGCAACAACCAGCACCCGAGGGGACTCATAACGTAGGCATATTTGCCGAGGCTTCAGTAGCGCCATGAGCTGCATGAGCGCCGGCCAAGCTTGGTCTTCCACCTTAGATCTACTTACCGACATGCTCTCCTGTCAGGTGGGGGTTGGGCGCTGGCTGGACCGAGCCAGGTTGATTTCATTCTGACAGGTGCAGCAGAGATGACTAAGCTTTCACTCACGAACTGAAAGTGATTTGGTCAATTTTTGCTGGGTGCAGATTGCGAGCAGCTGCGAAAGGGTGGCTTCATTGCAAGCCTCCTTACACGTGTTGCTCCTGCTGCTGCTGCTGCTGCTGCTG
>VSDK01000842.1:542545-567545 GCA_009767595.1 Symbiodinium kawagutii | reverse complement strand
TTGTGCCCATAGATTTTTAATATGTGCGTTCTTTCTTTGCATGTGTCCCCTCATGTTCCCAAGATGCTTTGCTTCCTTCAGACAAGATTCGGCTCGAGTTTTTCGGCACGTTTCTTCTGATTTGCCATGGCCATCAATGTGGAGCACTGCATGTTGATTTGCGACTTGCCAATCAGAAGTTTGACGTTCCAATACGCCAACCAACTCAATAAACAGAAAACCGAGGAGTATGATAGATCGATTCTCATGTCTATTGTTGTAGTAGCAGTGGTGGTAGCACTCGATGCTGTAGTTGTGGTGACAGTAGTCATTGTTGTTGTTGTTGTTGTTGTTGTTGTTGTTGTTGTCGTTGTCGTTGTCGTTGTTGTGGTTGTTGAGTTGTTGTCGTTGTAGTTGTCGTTGTCGTTGTCGTTGTTGTGGTTGTTGAGCTGTTGTCGTTGTCGTTGTCGTTGTCGTTGTCATCGTTGTTGTCGTTGTCGTCGTCGTTGTTGTTGTTGTTGGTGGTGGTGGTGTTGTTGTTGGTGGTGGTGTTGTTGGTGTTGGTGATGATGGTGTTGTTGTTGTTGATGGTGTTGTTGTTGTTGTTGTTGTTGTTGTTGTTGTTGTTGTTGTTGTTGTTGTTACAGTTTCAGTTTGAGTGGCCCTATGCCTTGTTGGTTGATTTCTTGGTCTGATTGTGCAGGTGCCAGGCGCAGGGAAAGTGTGTTTTGTGGCATGCGCAGGTTTATCTACCCACGTGTTCATCTATTTTCTTTTTTGCAAGCTGTCAGCATGCCAAAGCAAAGGAGTTGAAAACGGTGCCCGGGAAGTTTGCCTGTTTGTTTGCGTGGGAATTTGTCAGTGTGACTAGGCTGACTGGTCGAGATTGATAATACATGAACTGGCAGGGCGTAAGCGAAAAAGAGCCGTTTTGGCCCTTCAGTGTTGACAAGACCCACTACTGGGGCTGTTGAAACGATTTTCCTTCGAGAGCAAGGCCAAGATGGATCGCAAAATCGTCCTGTTGCCCCGGTGAAACTTCTTATTTGGTGTTTGCCATAATTTTCCTTACCATTCCAGTAGGGTTTCTGGGTTGGCGAGATAAGCTCAGCTGAGGCATTTACATCCTTCAATGCCTTACTGCTTTGAAGCTGCTTTCCACACTTGTTCAGCTTGGCTTGAAAGTCAGGCGCGGTTGACTCAGCTCCAGGGGGGTGATTTCAGAGCTACTTCATGAGGCTGATTGGACCATGGTGTATTTCGGGCTCAAAGATTACAGTTAGAGTCTCTAGAAGCGCCAACTCTGCGCTTATCCACAGAAATCCAGGAAGGGAAATTCCAGTTTGTGAAGCACTCACCATACTCGGCAACTTGAACCTGTCAGACTTGTCCGAATACGTGAGGTGAAATAATGTGTTTCAATTTGTCCAGGTGCTTCACGTTGCGAGAACAGTAACATGAAAAGATCAGAGAATGGAAGTCCGAGAGAATGACTCTCATTGAGAAGATGGGGGACCTTAGATCTTCCATGCTGTTTCGATTGGCGCTGAATTGTGGCTCCACTTGAGTGCAACCCCCACTCAACATCACTAGATGAAACTAGCCTCACGCCTCATGGGGAAAGATGGAGTACATCATGGTCACCTGGGCACCTCTCGCCATCCAGCGGTGCTTGGCAGAAGTCACTGGTCTGGTCTATGGAAGCGCGGGCGCTCTCTCCTTAGCCAGTTCCAGGAGTCTTGGGGGCGGATCGGAGGTGCCTCCTTCCAAATTGTTACCAAAGAAATGTGAGAAACTCATGTGAGAAACTCATGCACACAATCACACATAAATTGTAAATAATTACATGATACACTTGTATTGGTTTGTTTCACTTTAGGTTGATACTGGTTGATACACACATGTGTATTTTCAATGTACCTAGCTATTTGTTTATTTTATTTGATTTTTTCTTATTTAAACTTGCTTTATTGTATCTTATCTTATCCTATCATATCGTATCTTTCTATCCACAGGATTTCTCTAGAAATTGGCAGTGCATGTACCCAGAATTGTTGGTTTCCTCTGGCCTGCTGGGTATTCCTACGTCATCATGATTCTTCTATGCCTTCTCAACTTGGTGCTTGATTTTTGAAGGCCCTTTCCGGCCAGAGAAGGGTGCCTACTTGCCAACATGATTGACCGGTTGAATTGAAGCCAGAAAATCAGTGTTTGGTTGGGGCCTGGGGTTTGCTCGTGGGAAGCTGGGTTGCTGGGGTGTTCCAGGCTGAGGGGCCATGAACATTGGTTTGGGATGATTGATGCAGTCAATTTACCTAGATGGGAAAGTGGCACTCGCCAAATGAATGTTCCTGGGCACCTGGAGTGTAGAGAAGTCATAAGTCATGTTCCAGTCCATTTTGCCGTTGCAAGATGTTGCAATTTCATGTTGAGTCCTAATTTGTCTGGGTTTGGCTACCTTGGCTACTGAGGATCCTTCTGACCCATGACTGATCAAGATTATTGTTGAAGACACTCCATGCATCACCAGCATTGTCCAACAAGAAGGCTCCTTTGATTCTAGGGTTGCATACTTCAACATGTTGGTACTACAATGACTTGCGTTTGGTGAGGATCAACCAACTTGCGCAACTTGTCCGCCTTAGATCGGCACAGGAGTGGCGAAAGCCCGAGGCACGTGCCACCCGATTCTTTGAGCTCACACTCTGTAGAACCTTGGTGTGCAAAACGCGCTGCAGACGAACGCCGTTGGAGCTACAACTGCCGTGGGGTGAGGCTGTGATCATCAGCCTTTGATGGTCGCTGTTTGCTAGTAACACAGACCTTTGAAAAACACGGTCACCTTCAATATGCTAAGTGAACCTTCGCTATAGGCTATAGTGTGTTATTTATTTAGTTTCATTATTGGTAGGTATGCTAACAACCAGGTTGTAGCCATCAACATTTTTTCTAATGATACTATGGAAACTGCTCCCAATGTGCTGAGATGAAACTGTAACGGGTCGCAGTTGCCCTGAGGACTTCTCCAATCGAGTTCACAGGCGCAGGGTGAAGAGGAGGTGATGCCAGAGGTGTTTCTCAAAGCATCGGGATTCCTCCAGTTGCCCGGTAGCCACGCATGTCCACGCACGTCATTCTTATCGCATTTTCATATGTTTACATTTCGATATACACACATACATACATGTGCCGATGTGCATCTACAAATGCCAATGATGAACATTTGCAAACGTTTGCACATGAACCACATGCCTATATTGGAAGGCGTTGAGTTTGCATAACATGTATTCCATAAGTTAATATAATTTACATGAACGTACTAGGGAATATAGACGTTCACATAAATTGCATTTTTGTGTTTTTTGGATTTCACGAAAATTGCCCCACATCAAACTACTCGTATTTGTAATTCTTGTGCCACCCAACGCACCAGAAATGATAACTGTTGGATAGAATGACTCTTGCAGCAGCCACGTTTACCTTTGATTTCTGGCATATCCTGGAAATTGACCGATTTGACAACAACTTTTGTATGATTGCTTGAGCCATTGTGACATGGTGCAACTGCGCTCAGGGCCAGAAAATATGAGCAGAATTAATCCCGCGAAAAAGAGATACCCCGGCAGATGACTTTCCAGATTTCCATTTTAGTTAGTTTGCTAGGTTCGGAACTTTGATTTGTTGAAAGCACCTGCAGGCATGCAAAGACGCTGAACTCTCGTACGTCTCTACTTTCAAAAAATCTATCAAGATCTGAGTCAACACCAAAAAAGGGGGCCATACTTGGATGTGTCATGGTTTGGCGGAATAAATGCGAGGTGATGCTCGTGGCACTTTTCCTCCGACTACTTGTGGTGCAATGGCACCTATTGATGAAGACACCGCACGACATGCACCAAGACTCTTGGCGCAAACTAGGGGATCTTCAGCAGATTGAGGGAGTCAGGTTGGGGCCGGGCACGGATCAGTCGTGAAGCATGTTGGCCGCACCCACCCCCATTCCCCCTCTCAAGGTCGACAAGGTCTGTAAAAACAGTTTTTTCCTCCCAGCCACCAATCAATCAACAGACCAATCAGCCAATCAATAGATCAGGGTTTCTACTAATTATTGTAATGCTAATGATTAGATCATTCTAATGAGTAAAGGATAGCGGCCGCGTTATAAGAAACCAGTGGAACCATTGAAAGGATTTGTTTAATTTGAATCAGAAGTTTTGATTGGCAGGAATTAATATATAGTTGTAATCAGAATTACCTGAATTAATAGTAATTGAATTCAATTACTTTAAACCGCTTAATAAATCCACGTGTTTGAAATAATTAGTATATTTGATGTATTTTATTATCTCAATTCGTTTTGTATTGTTTTATTTTTTTAATTGATTTCATTGTTTGGGTGATCTATGAAATGAATGAGGGCAGAAAAGAAAATGCAAAGCCTGAGAAGGAATTGATCAATTGGGTGTTGCCCCACAGTGTTTTCGGGTGATGAGCCGCAAAGGTTGCAACCTTTTGTGAGACTCAGACAGACATGGTACTGTTTTTTATGTTCAATGAAGGATCGATCGGTTGGGGAAGGGGAGCATTATGTCAAACTGTCAAACATTTGGAATTCATTTTATGCGCAGGCAAGAAAAACTGTAAAGAATAGGAGTCGAGGAGAAAGCAAATGAAAGGAGGTGGTGAGCATGGTGCTACTCCATAATTTGGTCCCTATAAAGAATAGAGGGAGGCAAATTCAAATTGATGTTGCAAACGCTCCAGGGTCAGAGAGGGGATTGACTACTAGGGGTATTTTTTTGAGGTGCAGCGTATTTTTTGGGGATGAAATCCGTGTAATTGAGTCTTGTATTTGCCAGAATTAGAGGGAGAAAAGGCAGGATTGATGGACCAACAGGAGGGTGTTCGTTTGTGTTTGCATTATATGTCCATCATTGCTGGTTGCCATTGTTGCCAGCCATGACCAACCATTTACCGTTAGGACCGTTAGGCATCATCATTGATTGCTGCAACCACAAACCCAAATGTCAACAAAAATCAACAAAATCTTTGCAATCCTGTCATTACTTGTTTATTTAGTATTTGTCAAAAACCATTGATTTTTAGTGATAATGCCTCTTTAACGTTCGCTTGTACTGTAACTATCTATTTGTTGATTATGCTTGGGTAGTTACTCTACAGCCGCTGGCAATGATTTCTTGACATCTAATGATTGTGAATCAGTATCATTATTATCATTATTGACCATTGTTTTTTCAACATTGACCAGTGCAGTTGACCATATAGCATTGAATTACTGCAATCATGCTCATTCTCAACTATTGGTTATCCATTCTTCCCGACATTTTCCCACGCCGGTGTTTGGGGGTTCCATTCTTTGGGTGCTACCTCCTCATCATCATCACCATCATCATCGTCATCGTCCTCATCATCATCAATGGTGATATTCCTTTGTAGGACAGCTTCTCATCCCCTTCTGAAACTAATAAATAAATAAATAAATATATATATATATATATATAGATAGAATCAATCATCAGATCATCATCCTCAACATTCATCAGTTCAGCTAGCTGAAAGGTGCCCAGGCATTGCTGCGGTATGGGGTTTTGTGCCTAGTGTGGCAGGGCCAGATGCGTGGCTTTCGTGGCAGCTGGGGCATTCTGGTGCTGGTATGTGCTGGTGTTTTGGTGGTTTGGTGTTGGTGTTTCTGCTGGTGTTGTTGTTTGGTGCGGGCGTTTTGTTCGTGTTCCTGTTTTTGGCGGTGGTGGTGGTGTTTTCAGCCAGCAGTGTTGGGTGGTGTTTGATCAATGTTCTGTCAGGTTTTTGCCAGTGCTTCTGTTGTGGCCGCGCTTTCGTGGTTGTGTTCTGGTGGTGGTGCTTCGCCCTTCATTCTTCATTACATTGTGGCCCCTTTTTCTTCCACCTGATTGTTTCTCCCTCGTTTTTGTTTCTTTCTACTTCCAGCATGCTCTTTAGGCCCCCATGGATACTGCTGGGCAATTTCAACATGCGAACACATGTGGGCGTATTGTTATTTCCGATCAGTAACCTGCATTCTAATGAACACTTACTTTATTAAGAAGCAAGGTTATTTGCATTCTGCTGAAGCATCATTACTGGCAGTTACAAATTCATAAACATTACTTCAATTATGCAATGGTCACCATCATTGCATTTGAACAAATGTCACAATCATGAGAGACCATCATTACCAACCATCATTAGTGACCATCATTAGCAACCACCTTAGAAGCAACCATCATTACAATGAACAAACTAGGAATGTTATCAAACCATCATTGTAAAACCATCATTGGAACCACATTACTATTACCATTTGTAAACAATCATTATTAAAACCATTTTCATCATTATAAGCAAATTGATATAACCATCATTGGAACTAATTACATTAGTAACCATCATTAATCATTATGATGTTATTCTCATGATGATACCATGATTCTAAAGCCATCATTGTAA
Source organism: Symbiodinium kawagutii (assembly GCA_009767595.1). Classification (NCBI taxonomy): domain Eukaryota; class Dinophyceae; order Suessiales; family Symbiodiniaceae; genus Symbiodinium; species Symbiodinium kawagutii. Next base: position 561,080 of record VSDK01000842.1, on the reverse strand, counting down.
CCACTTTAGTGTTTTCTAATCATGGCAATCATTAGATTAACATTTGTCATCACCATTTGCCATCACCATTTGATTCATACAATCAAGCCAGTCAATATAATCATAGTAATCACTTTTGTATTATATAGTGTTTTACAATCAAGCCACATTAGTAACCACATGTGTCATCACCATGTGCCATGAGCATTGGCATCGGTGTGTGAGCGTTCACCATTCGCCAGGCCTTGGATGTGTCCAACGTGTTGGCTTCACGGCGAGCCAGAGCTGGAGGGTGAACGGTTGAGAACTGTGCGAGCCAATTAATCTGGTTGCCACCATTAAGAACGCTTAATGATAGGGGATAATAAGCAACAATAGTGACTATTCAATAGTGGTTATACAACTGCTGGTTGGTGATTTGAATCACATGTTTATTTGTTCCTAGTAAGTACTAACAAATGGTTGGCCGATCAAGATTTTTCATAGGGGTGGCTCAACCACCAGCCAGCAATGATGTTCCATGGTGGCTGATGATGGTTAGTGATGGGCCATGGTGGTTCAACATGATTTATGATGGTTACTGATGGTGAATTGTTGCTATGAATGCACTTCACATGCTCAATGATTGATCATTGCCTGGCGGTGTTGCAATGCCCTTTGGTAGTCTAGCATAGCTGGCTCGATCATCCACCATGACAATAGATCATAGACTGACTGTAGATTATTTATCAGCTAGTAGCGAATTATCAGCTAGTAGCGAATCATTGGTTTATGGTCCACACAGTGCACTTCTTGATACATTTAGTTTCCGGTGTTTTGCCACTGCTGTCCACGGGTTGGTTTCAACGGCTTGTTGCATGCCTGCAAAGGACTGCCCTGCGGGGTGGTACACAACTGGGCTCAATTTCTTTGGGGACCTGAAAGACATCTAGCATCATCGAGCTCTAGAATTGGTAAGCCATGAGCTTCTCAAGATCCGGTGGCCTGAAATGTTCCCAACTCAGACCCCATGAATCAACCCAGGCAAGGGCAGGGTGCCTCCTATAGGTTCCCCCAGGTCGCGAACGCATGACCGGAGCCAGCCTAGGCTTATGGTTTGCTGCTAGTTCTGAGCTCCTGGCCGCGCTTAGTAACTCCCTGGTGACTCGCCAATGGCGGGGACAGTGACGGATCCACTCCCAACACAAGGGATTTGCTACGGGCAAAGTTGGAGGCCTGGGGAGTCTTGGCGAATCTTGGCGATACCATTTGCCTTTCAAATGATGATTTGGCCAATAGGTATCACATGATGTGGTTTGATATGATTTGTTGTGAGTTGTGAGTTGGTTGTTTTTGACTTTTGACCGGCATGCATTTGGTTGATGATGAATAGTTCAATGTTTTGTGCAAATTATGTAATGTTTAGGATTTGGTTTTTGAAGCAAGAACAGACAAGTGGCATCAAGTGGCAAAAGGATGTGGCAACCGTTTGGAAGCCAGCATGGGTTATTACCATCGGTTATCTCAACAGGACGCTAGCATTCTTAAGCCCCTTGGCTAAGGAGGTGGCCGTGAGCGGATGACCCAAAGAAACTAGCTAACATAATCTTGGAATATCTGGAATACTTTTGGGATAGCAAGGTGACAGATCTAGAGCAACCTCTTGAGTACCTTGCAAGTGCTGCATATGACCAATCCCCATCGCTGCATTGGCCGCCAGACATGGCACGACTCCTCGCCAGTTGATCCGCCTCAGGTCCCTTGATGCTTGGTATATCGTGCTCCAAGTGTTGTGCACTTTGCCACTGCTGTCCACTAAAGCCGCAGATATCACCATGGTGTTCCTTGGCCACGACATGTCACGTTCCAGAAGGTGAGTGAGCTGTGGTGTACACGGCAGACTGCTGAGAGAGCTCTTGAGAGTATTGCTACTATCACGATGGATTCTATCCCATTAGATGGTGCACGGGAAATAATGAGTGCTGTTTCGCACCAGCTACAAGTTACAATCCCACAATTGCCGCATAGGTGTACCATTGGGGATATTCATATGGCGCAGGTCGGTGCTTGCACGGGCCGTTCCAGCAGCCTGGTCGGTGTTTAACTGTTTGATAGTTGGAAACCCTAGGTCCTTCCATTGAAGGCATGAAAGGGCTGATTCGGAAATCATGAATGTGCAGTCCAGCAATCACAAACCGCCTCAAAACGTGGCCGGAGGTTGGTGAAAGATGAAGCCAGAAACAATGCAATTCCAAGCTCTTCCATTTTCAACACAGGTTTGGCCTTCAGGTGTTTCTAGGCTCTAGGACCCACTTCTACCAATCACGGGTGGAAGCGGAATTGGTGCCGTGGGGGAGGACCTTTGCTCAGGTCCTTGGTGACTCTTCTCCCGCGTTTTCTGCTGGGTTTGTGCTGTCGCCACATGTGGTTAGCGGTTCTTGGAGGTGCGCTCCATTGCTTGATCTCGTTGCGCAGTGCCTTGGTCAGAGTGTGGCGAAGAAGGGTTCGATCCTCGAATCTGTTGGAATTGGCGCAATGGAAACGTTTTCTCGTATAGAGCAAGTATATAGGAACAGCAGTGGGCAGAACTATTCTGGTGAAGCCTCGCTGATGATGTTTCTTTTGTATTCTTTTGTTCCATTTCCCTATTTTCAGTTGGAAGGTGGGAGTGTTCAGGGGAGCAGGCCCAGGCGGTAACACATGTAACACTGTGGGGAATCTCAACATGCACTTTAAGGATTGATAGTTTATCGTGTATGCAGGTACATCCTACCAGTAGGACCATTTAGCTGTTGGGGATCGTCCAATTTGATAGCAACTATCGAAGCCAGGATCACTGTAAGCATACTGTACTCGTGGAGTCTATTTGATATGGCTAGGAAATCACTTGAAAACCGTTTGAAAAACAAGAATCATTACACCTGCGTAAAAATTGCTAAACCAAGATTAAATTATTTTCAATGACCACTAAGATCGCTCGAAACAAACAAATATGCTTTATTTATAAATGTAAATATTTACACATAAAATCACTGCAGTATACCAATCAGATCCTGCACTTTTCACTGGACCAGCGGAGGTGTCGTCCTTGGGCCGGCTGGCAGCGACCTCGTGTTGGCTCAGTCTGCAGAGCTCATGGTCTTCTTCGCGGGCATGGCGCCGCGGCGACGATGAGCCATGGGGTAGAACGGAGGGTTGAGCACGTACGGCGAGCTGGGTCAACGCTAAGCAACCAACTAATGGGGGATGATAACGAACATAACTACAAGGTAAACAATGCTTAATGATAGGGGAACCAGGGGTACGGGGTTTTGACCCACAGCCATATGGCGAGCTGGGTCCAACTAATGGGGGATGATAATCGACAATAATAGGAAAAGGAATGGTGAATGATAGATACCAGGATTTCAACAGGAATGATCATGACCATCCAGCGTATTGTGGTTTCTCAAAAGCGGAAGCCCAAAAAATGGTCGGTTTATTACTGGAAATGGCTACTGTTGGATGACTTGGGGGGTCCCCTATCCAAAGAAACCCCCATATGAATACAGTGAGACGAGATTCCTACATGCATCCTTCAATTGTTTATCAGTTTCTATCCTGCCAATTGTGCATCATAAATTGCAACAGTTGCACTATCCAAAAAGTGATTTTCACTATCCTGCCAATTGTCTATGCGTGGCTATTCACTATAAGAGCAATGAATCCTATTCACAGATAGCCAAAATTGATATATAATTGAGAACCAGACTACCGATCAAAATGGAAGTTTTGAACACATATGCATACATATGGGCATATTCATACGGGACATGCTAGCATACCACCGGCAAATATGGCTTGTCATGGTTGAAATGCATCAAAGATACATGCGAGGTCATATGCGCATATGTTTGCTGTATATACTTACCTTATTATGCAGGATGGCAGAGATAAACTGAAAGATGCGACAATGCATAGGTACTCATACAACTGATGGAGAATCTAGGCCCCCTAGCGTTCTCTTTTCTGCACCCTTCGGCATGTAGAGATTGCTGACTGAACCGGGATTTCTGGCTGGGTCTGAAATGAGAGCTGGGAATCAAGAACCAACAGCAAGGCAAAGAAGGTGAAGATACATGGGTACAAAAGCAGTAACAAGCATCGATGATGGTCAATCATAGTTTTTGGTGCGGCCTTCAACCGTGGGATGTATCTGTCCTTCCAAATGTGTTTTTTAGAATAAATGCTATGCTTTCCTGATTTTTTGGGATTTTTTTCTGGAATTTTGACATTTGGTACTTGTGCCTGGAATGCTCACCCAGATGCTACAAAGTTGTTTTCAATGGTTGGTTTTCGGTCAAGTTGGGATGTACTCTTCAAACCTAGTCCAAATCAAGTATCCGCTCCACGGTGCACTACCAAACGTATCCAGGAAGACCAGTTGGTAGGTTTTGAAATGTCCACCAGGGGTTTTGGTCCTGGGTTCCTTCTTGGGTGCTGCCTAAGCGCATGTTTTGTTCACAAGCGCAGGCAGCGCACGCACATGGTATGCAATTGTTTGCCTTGCAAATTTAGCTTAAGATGTGAGCTTGTGCTTCGTTCCAAGATAGTGCATGTGGCAAAAGTAAATTGGAATTCACCAAGATTGAAAAATCATTGAGAGAACAACTGCATGTCGCTGGACTCTGAAATAATTTTGGTAGATACTAGAGAGTAGAGTCATTTGCTGCCATTGTTGGAGTTGTTGGAACCAATTTGGATGCAAAGTATTTTTTATGCTGGCCATGCTATCGAATGGCTGCCTGAATCGTACGGCTGATACATTTGCAAGCACGTTTTCTCACCGGGTCCAACGATCCGTTGCTTGAATCCTGACCCTTGCCCAGAGAAGAAATGCTTGGGACAATACATGTACCTGCAGATGTCACACAAAAAACTGTTTTCCAGGCAATTGATTTTGTTGCGCAATTCCTGGGGTGTGGCACCAGCAAACTGGCAAATGAGACGGTCGTTTTCGCCCAATTCCAACCCCACGACACCTGGTAAGGTTACCATGCGGCATCAAATGTACGAGAATGCAGCTTGGCTGCAGCCTCAACGCCCCAATTGAATTTGTCAAGCGGCTTTCAAGTTGATTGGTTTCTCACTGGGCAGGTGCCAGCACGACATTGACGGCAATGATTGCTGGTAGACGTGTTGCTCACCAGGTTTCTGAGGATTTTCGATGGCGATGGATGAACCTGGTTGGTGACTACGTTTTGTGAAGCAAGGAGAACAATGACCACGGGTCAAACGGAGCATGCCCCCCCCGGTCGTAAAAAATGCTTGTGGGAAGCTCTGGCAACAAAAGAATGCACCGTTCTTAGCATGGAGAAACCACCATGTTTTTAATAAGGGGTAACTGCCACCACTCGCAGGAACACCATCACCATTTGGGGTGGTACTCCATGGTCACGGAGCAGCCCCCCCAAAAAGGTGAGTCTTGGGATCAAACAGCGATGCGAATTTCACCACTGCACTCGGATGAAGTTGTTGAAGCGAGATGATTGGTTGCCTTCGGAAGCAATTCTGGTACGGCAAGGTGTGGGTTGATCTACCATATAGCCGGGATCATTTCGGATGGGGTCAAACCATGAAGGTCTACCCAACAATGGGGCACCGGGACCTGTAATCTTCAGCCATGTATTTGGCTTTGGGCCTTGTGGGGATGATGATGTTGACCTACCACGCCTTCCTGCTGGCAGCAAGAGCAGTTCACATGCCCCGCATGTCGGTGTGCCACGTGTGGTTCATACTGGTTGTTTTGGTTGATAGCCAATGGTGAGATGTAATGATCAATATAATATCAACACATATTTTACTACAATTGATACGGGTGGGTAAGCTTAGCATCTAATGTAGAACATGTTCTTACAATTGTGGAGTAAACTTCATCATTTTCATGCAAATTGGATTGGTACCGCATGCAAGCACATATATTTATATTTATTTATATGTTTATTTATTTTTATTTTTTCAACATCTATATCTATATCTATATCTTTATCTATACTTTTTTTCAATATATCAATATGTATTTGCTCATTTTGTTTATTAATTACTTTTAATGTTTCATGCATTTATGTAGATTGTAGATATAGTTATATAGTAATTTGTGTGTTTTGTTGTTTATTAATTACTTGGTTTGATGTTTGCATTGTTTATGTATATATTTTCTGCAATGTTACTTACACATTTTAAATCGTTTGCCATTGCCTGGTGCACTGCAGCCGGAGCATCATACTGTGCAAGATGCCCCGTATTCGCACAAGATCTACCATGCCTTTTCGCGCACATGGACTTGCAGATGGCATCCAGTCCTGTTTTGATGGTGTTGTGTTCAAACCTGGTGAGAAACAATAATATGGCCACAATTATGATTCCAGCTATTACTAATATGATCCCCTATCATTAACCATTAACCATTAGTTGGTTGGTTAACTGCCTCGAACACAACTCGATGTTCAAAGTCTTTGAGTTGGCATCGCAGAAGGTTCGAGTCAGCTTGAGTTTGCAGAAACGATCCATTGAACTGGGCGCCGCCTCCAGCCTTCTCTATGGATTTTGCGATGCAGCTGCTTGGGTCGAGCCCGGGGATGCCGTGGAAGAGATGCAGCAAAGGCGTTGTTAGCAAATGCCGAAATAGGCAATTAATGGTGACTGGTATTTGATAGATTTGATATTTGCTGAAGACCTTACAAAGATTTTCAAAGTAAGCAAACGGTTTTACAAAGTGAGTGAATAAGGCATATGAGATTATGGTGTTTGAAAATCCCAACGAAGACAACGACCGGAAGCTGTGGCTAGATGTGGCTAGGGTATAAGGAGGATTCTGCAGCGGTGTTTGCGCTTTGCGGAGGTTCACTCAGGGAAACTGCGGGAGTTAAATTACGGGAGTTATCGCCAACAGTCATGTTCTTTTCAGCATGCAGGGCGAGAATGCTAAGGTGTTGGGCATCCTGCATACGCAGAAAGAAGAACTTGTGTGTAGATTCAGGCTCAGGGGACAACACACCCGCAAAACATGAAACCAATAAAATTTTCTACAGCCCACAGCATCATTAAATAAGCAAACAGATCCCCTATTGAAGCCTTCAGACCACTTTACCCTGTTTGGCCAGGTTGAGCTTGCAAGATTTCATGCAATTTCTTTGGGAAAGACGTTGATGCACACAAAGCATTGAACAAAGCAGCAGTGTACCCACTACAACCGACAGCAAACAGCTGTGAAATCACACATGTACAATCACTATTGCGATGCACATGTAAATAACATTGTGGCATATAGATACACACAAACATGAGAATGACATGCAAGTATTGTCCAATTTTGAATGTAAACATGTCACTTAACATTCACCTGTCGACGGTTGCTATTTTCATTTGTACATGTGTGTATCACGATGTTTGTGTGTATGATTTTACGCAATTTGCAGTTTTATACCTGAATGTCGTGCTTGTGTGTGTATGTGTGTATGGTTGTATATGTGTGTGTGTGTGCGCGTGCGTGCGTGTGAGAGCAGGATCCTGTGAAGATGGTTGTCCACCAATCAGCATCTCAAACTGCACGTGATCCACCTTGATTTTGAGACATCGGTCATTGCGAAGACATGAAGGACTCATTTTGGATCACCCATGGAGGGCTCTCCAGGTACTAATGCTGGTAAAGCTCCGAACAGTTGTGATTACCATTAGCATTCATCAACTCTGTGAATCTTAAGGCCACTTCTCCTTGAAACTTGCCTCGGAGGGTGTGTACCTTTGCGATCATTGTAGAAGAAACACCTGGTTTCTCACCCAGAGCTGGTGGATCATACCCCTTTGATGCGTTTGATGCATTAAGAACTGCAGCTCAATCGAACTCTGAGCTGCAGCACATCATTTGCCTGATCATTGGCAAATTTTGGAAGCTGAGCCAATCATAAGCCGTTCTGCGCCCCACGTGCTGCATGGTTCGGGTGCAGCCGCGGCTGCATCTCTCGCCGCAACCCACGGCCCACGGCCCACGGCCCGTTCCGAGGTGGTGGAGCTGGACGACGAGCTGAAGATCGCGAATACAGCGAATCAGCTTTCGACCATGCTCTTGCCCCTTGGCAAGAAGGATCTGGTGATCACTCGATCAGTGGCCAAGGCTTTGGGACTCATGAAGTGGCTGCTATGTCATGGTATGTTTTAGAATGCTATTTAATATGATTATTATATATTAATGCTTTTACTTATATCGTTTCTATGTATATATATTTATATAAATATACTCATCTCATCTTCTCTCCTATCATCTCTTCACCATTTTCAACATTTCATTTTGTGGTTTGTCCAAATAAGGGCCCCAAAGAATCATCAATCATCCAATATCAGCCATTGAATTCATAAACCAACCATTTCAAAAGTCCCATATTTTGAGAACCCACCCGCTAGTTGGCATATCCGCTATTATTTTTGCTTATCATCCCTTACTACTAACTCGTATAATCCCTTCACCACCATACGCACCTGTTGTATGGCCACCATTTCCTGCCATGGTGGTGACAGGCGCAGCCTGGGCAGTCCACCTCCGGACTTGGTGGGGAGCGACTTTCTGCGGCTCTTCCTGGACGAGGCTCTGGTGGTTTTCTGTGGCGTTTTGTGCTGGCCAACAGTGAGGAATAAATGGCTATGGGTCAATATTAACCAACCAACTAATGGGGGATTTCCACCAACAATAACAGGGAAAATAGTGGTTAATGATAGGGGAACCAGGGGTACGGGGTTTTGACCCACAGCCAAATATGGAAATCATAGGGGATAATAGACGCTAATAGCCAACAAGAACCTTCGTGATGGCGATGGAAAAAAACAAATAGCCATCAGTATATTGGTTAAACAACTATGGGTTGGTGTGTGTGTGTGTGTGTGTGTGTGTGTTTTTTGTTTCCCCTAGTCATTATCAACAACTGGTTGGTTGATGAATGTTACTCATAGGGGTTGAAACCACCAATCAGGTATCCAATCTAACATTTCAAAAACACACATCAGCAAAAAGGTGCAAAGGGCTCTTCATGAGGGCCAACGGAATATATCAATTTCGAAGAATTTCGAGCAGAAAAACGGTTGATCGCAGTCATCCTGCGGAGATATGCCATTTGGAATGTCCGGGAGTATTGCATTCCCAGCTCTTGTGGATGAAAATCGGCGTTTGCACATGTGACCTTGTGCGTGAAGATGTGTTTCAGCGACGCGTGATTCTGCATAGTCAGTTACCTAACTTTCACTGATCGTTTTGTCAGCGAGGGTTGAGGCTCTCCCTTTTCTACCAATTTCCAACGAGTCAAAGTTACTATTGTTCAACCTACACTTTGTCCTGGCCTTAGCTGGATAACACCGTTTGAAATTGGGACTCCTGGATTGTCTTCAGATTGGACTGTTCAATGTTTCCTCTCTTGTGCGGAAGTACCATTGATGTAAGCACTCGTCACTATCTGTAGTGTTTGAGGATGTTTGAGTGTTCCTCCTTCCCATGTCCCAAGGGGACCCTCCACATGGCGGACACCATCCTCTTGCTTTCGGGTTTTCGGGCCGGGGTCACCAGAAAGGACCGTGACTCACTGACGATGTCCTTGTGCAACACCTGCGCGACCTCTCGTGTGTCCGCGCGCATGGTGGATGCTTTGGGCACCTCAATTGCAACACAGCTTCCTGTTCTACAACTGCGTTGTCAAGATAACCTGTTGGGTGGATTTATTGAGCGTACACCGGCTCACGCATTTACATCGCTAGTCATTGGTCATACGCCTGTGTTAGGGATGGGCATTGGCCCGGCCATTGGGTAATTTATTTTTGCAACTCAGCCGGGGTCAGAACTCCGAATAGAAAACCCCCCATGTTTTCATAGACAGTTTTCACAATTTCCACCGCTACACCAACCATCGTGTAGTAGGGGCACTATTCGTTGTTGCGTGTTTCTAGGTTTTCCAGCAGCGATGCCCTGGAAAAAGTTTTTGAGCAGCTTAACATCGGTGGGATGAGACAAACCATTATTCACCTATTGTTTGCCAACCACTACTCAACCACTACCAAGCAGAGCTCCAAGCATTAATCATAAATTGTTCTTCCAAACCATGAGCAGCCACCATTGACCATTATCTACCAGTATACAAGCATTGGGAACCTTTTTAAACAATTACTAGACATCTAATGTCATTAGTAGTCTGTCAAAACCATCATGAAACATCATTAGGTTTATTATTGTCATTATGTGATCAATTAAGCATCAATAATGATAACCCGTCCTGGTTTAGATCATCATTGAACATATCATTCGTAACCTTTGTTGTCATCATTTTACATCATTAACTAATTAACTATAATGTTTGTTAATGATTAACAGCCATCATTAAACGTTATTAGTAACCTTTGTATCAGAGTGTTTTTTTAACCATAACCATCAATGTCCGGACAAGGATTTCCTCCTTGGTTTCACCTGCCGAGGAAGCACTGTTCAGTTGGAGCTGCTTCATACCTGGATGCTTGGCGAGTAGCATGGATCATGGATGGTCATGGCTATCACCGATGTATACCTGGTGGGTGGTTTTGTATGGTTTAATACTGGCCAAAAATAGTAGTAAATGGAAATCATAGGGGATGATAGCCAACAATAGTGGTTAAACGACTACGCGTTAGTGTTTTTCTCCCGTTGTAATTCTTGACCAGCGGTTGGTTGACTGATATTTGAATCATAGGGGTTGAAACCACCAAACAGATGATGGATGGTGATGATGATGATGCCCGATGATGCATGATGACGTTGGCTTGTGATGATGAAGGTTGTCATGGTGGCAATAATAATGATGGGTTGTGATGATGGAAAATGACGGAGAAATGATGATTTGGCGGCCACAGTTGCACTGGGTAACAAAAGTGTGTGATAATCAACGCTGGTTGAAAATGGCAAATATATAGGAGAACTGTAGAATAGTCAATATGTCCTTATATGAGTTGAAACAATAGGGGTTGGTGTTTATTAGAATTTCCCATCAATCCACGTCAGACAAACCAACGACCCAATGAGGTGCCAGGTGTGGCAATATCATTGAGTTATTGAACGGTGGCTTCTAGGCGTGTTTGAAAGTTCGCATCAAGGTATTTCAAGGTACCCAGGGCTGAAGACATGCCTTGAGGCAATGTCGATACCGTTGTGCCTGAAAGTCTCAGAGACAGATGTGGATCCTAACTGCGTCACAGGGCTGTGAATTTTGTCGTTGCAAAGTGCGCGACCCAGGTTTGAGAATGAAGACCATCGGACCTGCCGATTAGTGGGCATGCGGGAATTGCAGGCCGGGGCAACAGTAAGAGACCTGGGCACGGGCCCGCTCAAGGCCCCTTGTGGAATGTGACCGGTCAGTGAGATGACTGGCACATGACCAGCATGCTCGCTTCTGTGCTAGGCCCAATCCGTACACATCCGTGGTTTGATTTAGGCGTTTTTCGCGGGCGCTGGGAGACTTCCGGCAATGAACATGTTGTGATACAAGATCCTTTTTTTGTTGAGTACGCCACCCTCAGGTTCAGAATGCAAAAGATGTCCCGTCCCTGTCATCGAATTTCATGGGTTTCACGTCGACTCAAGCACCTACATCAGCAGTTGTTTTTGGTTCAGTTGCACGAATTAGCTGCTTTCATGAACACCCTAGGTGGTTTCATTCGTCATCACTCTCCATTTGGGACCAGTTGCAACAATCAACCATTAATGAACCATGAGTTAACCCCCAATCATCCCCAATCAACCATTGGTTAACCATCAGCGTAGTCACACGAGTTCTGGGATTGTGACTATCCGTGTCCGGCCATCCATTTGTCATCCATCGATGGTCTAATTTGATTTTTTTATAAATATATATGTTTACATATTACATATTGATGTAATCATGGTGACTGGTGCTTGGTATGAATAGTGGTTTCATGTTGCCTCCATTGTTTGCATACTTACTGTCATTGAGAATCCCACTGCATTCATGACCATTTTTGAGGTTTGAGAGTGAATGATTCTTGAGTAGTGATTCATTATTCATCATGGCGGCGCTTGAATGATGAACATTTTTTTTTGCAAGCCGGCCTGATAAGGATTGTTTTCTCTCCGAGTAGGTTGATGCTGGTTGATACTTCAACAGCAGCAATCACCCCCAGGCATGACACCTCGAATCCCCGTTTCAGGAGGACGCCCTTGTCCCTCCACTGAAGGGCCCTCAAATGGCACCCTTTGCTGAGCGCGAGCAATCTGTGCTGAACATGTCGCTGATGTTCGATGCAACCCGACATAAGAGCTTTCGGTTTATATCGAGAAATTATCAGTACCAGACTTGCAGCTGCTAAACTTGGTCTAGAATTTGGTTGGTTGGGTTGTTCAAGCGCCGCATAAGAACCAGGCTTCATCCAGGCTGAATCCAGTACCATGAGAAGGCACTAGTTGGTTTACCATAAAGATGCCCGAGCCAGCCAGTAGCAGATGCAACCAATCTAGAACTCTCATTTGATGACACCTGTGGATTTTCAGCACTGGCTCAGGGTTTTGAAGCCACTTGATGCATGTTGAATCTTTAGTATGTCATGGTGTTGTTGTTGTTGTTGTTGTTGTTGTTGTTGTTGTTGTTGTTGTTGTTGCTATTCTTGTTGTGGTTGTTTCTTTGGCTTTTTTGGCCGGCAATAGGCATGAGTAGCGCGAGCATGTGTGCATGTCAAGGTCTTTATTTCTGGTTTGTTTAGTGTCCCAGGGGCCTCAGGGGTTTACAGAGATGGTCCAGGCATCGAAGCCAAGAGTTCTGTTCGGCGTCGGTGGATGACTTGCACGAATGAAGCCTTCAATTGATAGGATCTTCATTTACTGGGTACCATTTACTGGGTACCTGCCCTAAGTTGTGGCAGACTGCCAAAAGTCGTGGCACGCTGCGTGCCGTCAATGTTTGGAAATGATTTTCAGTTTGACTACTTTGTAAGTGATTTGTGCATTACCATTTTTTAGTCTAAGTTCATTTTGACTGTGTGCCGTCAGGTAAATCGAATGTGTCCCACTTCATTTTCTCATCTACTGGGTCCCTTCAGAAACCTCTGTGCCATTGGGATCAGCTTCACACACGATGCATGTTTAGATTGATTGTTGTTCACATTTGTCCCGCATATTTTGTCAAAGCTGCATGGCACGCAAGCTTTCTAGTTGTCCTCCGAGGTTGTTTCTAGCACCCCTGGGAGAAAACCGCTGTACTATTGGGAGAAGTCTCACAAATTATGCATGTTTACATCGCATATTGTGTCCAAAATGCGTGGCGCACAAGCTTTTCGTTGTCCAAGTCTACTTGTAACATTCCCGTGAGAAAACCGCTGTGCTATTGCGAGAAGCTTCGCTAATGATATATGTTTACGTGATCGGTGTTCGCTCTTGTCTCGCATAATTTGCAACCGCTGCATAGCACAAGCTTGCTTGTTGTCCAATGTTGTTTCTAGAGCTAATGGGAGAAAACCGCTGTGCCTTTGCAAGAAGCTTTAGAAAAACATGCTGGGATGCCTCCAGCATACGCTGCCTCATACCTGTTTAGTTCAACCTAACTGCAATGCGCAATCGGCTGTGCCCATGCGGGTTTGCGGGGGGGCTCTGACTTTTGGTCACGTGCTTTGACTTAGGGCCGCCACCCAGTAGAGTTTAGAGCCAAACTTCGTATAGGCAAAATGTCGTTGATATATCAGTCCAATTGTATAAATCGCTTTTGTTTGTGTTTTGATCCCAGTGGAGTGTCAGGTTCGGTGCTAAAACTATTGCTGCAAGTGCCTACCAGCAATCCAATGTAACTAATCCATTCAATTGACAAGCATGAACGTATTCAGCGCACAGGCTGCAAACCATGGGCCATCACCTTTTCGACTCAGTTCGCAATTTGACCTTCACTAACAAACTGCGTCTTCATGATGATTTGAGGAGTTCAGCCTCCGTACTGCTATAATATGTTCGATGTTTGGTACAAAGATGCATCAACCATCATCAACCCTTATCATCCTTATCTTTCACGTCCGGTTTGCACCTCATCAAAGATTGGATCCGCAATGAGATGGTGTACCACACGTGTGGCATGCAGCTTGATGTTCCTCGGAGTGCCGCCCGCGCTGACCAAGGCATGTAGCTTTGAGGTCCTCGGTGCAACTGAGCCTTTCAAGCGCATCATGCAGGAGTTGGGTCATCCCATGGCCACTCAGCGCTGCGAGGGGGCTGAAACTGGACACTCCATGCTGTTGTTTGTTTTTTTTGCCAGTCAAATGAGCGACTCTTGATTTTTGTGTGTTTTCAGTTTCATTCTATCCTGCCTCAGAAACCTGGCTGAGTTGTTGCTGTTGTTCTTCATTTTCTTCTTTTTTCTTCTTCTTAATGTTTCTTCTTAATGTTTCTTCTTCTTCTTCTTTTTGATTTTCTGTTTGTTTGATTTAAGTTTCTGCATCCAAGCATTTGGCACCTGCGGAATGTTGAAGTTCTGAAGGATGATCAGTTCTGTTGGTTCCAGTATCCTTTGATGTTGGCTCAGGACAACTTGGACCAAATGAGTATCTATGACCTGGTGGAGGAAGAGAGGTCGAAGCTTGGGCGGCTAGACATGGCTAGACCAGCTGCTCTAAATGAACGATTCAGACGGTACCCCAGGATCCCATAGGACCATAGGATCCCAACTTTTACCATTGTCGACATGCCAAGTTCTGACACTTCCGCACCAGTGGATGGGGTGGTGTGAATACCTTATGATTTTGATTGTTTTTTAGCTGCAGCCACGGCATCGAAATCATGGGACAGCCAATTGGGTGTCGACCACTGTTAAGTGTGGCCACACTCTACAATATTTAGGTCTCCTTTAAATTTGTAAAGTGTGTTGTAAGTTTCTCGCATGTACCATGGGAGGTGGTCGAAACCAGGGGGGTTCAAGACAGGGACCTAAGTATGAGTGACCTTGGGTCATGAACCATGGATCATTTGACGACAGCCGTTCCTACTTACTTGAGTTTGCATTCAATCAGTTAAGAATCACTTCATTGCTGATAGAATTAACCATTCCCATTTCGTGACCGTTCTGGAGAATTGTTTAGCCACTACCAACCATCGATAAGCGCAACCTACCCGTGAACAATACTGGTGCTGTTAATCATCACTGGGACCATTCTGAAGGATCATATCATGAAAAAGTACGCCCATAATACGCCCGAGCCTTTGTTTCGAGGGCAGCATTTTGAGCTTTTTTTGTGTCAACCTATGGTTTCTGGATCGATGTTTCTGTATGCTTATACCCTATGTGGATGTGATTGGATGTGATTGGAACATTGAGCCTGGTCACGATACGAGCGGGTTTACCGTAACGCATACTCGCGCGAGCACGCATGCATTTGCGCTTGTGCGCTGTTTAAAGCAATTGCATGCAGTACCTGAAAATGTCCCTCATTCTGGCTTATCATTCCAGTGTGGCAGGTTCGAAAGCGGCGTGGGGTGTGTTTCTCAGCAATTAGTTAGTTATTTTAAATGCATTTCAAAAAATCTGCACATTGTCAATCACTTTACGTCTTAGCCACAATATCTTGACCATGATTATCAGCCACAGTTCAGCGGTCGCTACCCGGACCCTCAACAGTTTACAAATTTATGCTCCCCTGGGATTTCTGAACATTCGGAACTTCGGAACAGTTGAAAGGGAAGAGTGAACGATAATGACCCCCTCATGGCTTCAAAAGCTGCCAGTTCGGCTCAGAATACTGCTGAGAGAACTGTCCCGAACATTTCTCTATTGCTCTCCGTGCTCTTGTCCACGTATAATGAAACACCTCGATCCAAAGCTTCCGCCTTTCTCATCACATAGCAGGAGTGGTAGTGAGAATAGCTGGATTTGAGCCGCGCAATTCCAAAAGGACAAAACGCTACACAGACTTATGTGTGCTATATTGGCCACCCAATCAGAAATTTGATGTGCAAAAAGAATTTGCCAGTGTCAAATTCCAAACATGTTGCACTTTGTTTGTTCCACAGCAAATTCCAAAACTGTGGGGAGGCTCTAAGTAAGCTTGCAGCAAAGCTTTGTCAAGTTCGAGGTCCGAATCATCGACAATATATTTGCAGAAGCTGGAGATTTAACTTTTCCGGGATTGACCGAAACCAGGATCAACCCACAAATCTCCCAAGGGCATTCTATTGAACAGTTCCTTGTCAGACTGAATTATCCATGTGAAATAGTGTTGCTGAATCAAATGATCAATGATTATGTAATTGATTTGTTGATCTCACCAAGCCGAAAGTATGGAAGCCATTCAGCAAACACGCATCAAGACTAGTTGTTCCACTTTGGTATTGAAAAGGACCTTTCAAGGTGTTGGCACTTGGTGGTACGCTACTAATGACGCAAATGGAACGGTTTTGCAGCATTTCTTTACATTTCTGCTGATTTGTGGCCGGCCAGAAAACCAAGACTGACGAGATTCTTAAACTTTGGAAGGCCCAGGAAGATTAATTTCTGAAGATGATGCTTTTATATCAGATGGCCAACCGTTGGTAATGGATTCATGATCGACGATTGACTACTGCGGACAATGGCTATATAGTGATTGATGTGGTTGATCTATGATTGGTGATTCTTGATTCTACATGGCTCATTAGCCAAGAAACAATTGGCCGCTATCCGTTGGTGATGCCAGCGTCCTTGAACCATGAAGCACCGATATATAGTCATTGGCGAGAGGGAATAGACGTACTATTCACCATTGGTAGTGCTTTGAAAGCCACATGTAATAATAATCAGTCAGATTGTCAGTTCGCATTGTGTATGAAGAGATCACGTGTCTCAAACCGTGGCAGAACAACTTTGAAACCGATACCGATCTGTTTCTTGGGGATACTAGCTGACCTTCGTTGGAGGATATGCACAACCATCGGGTTGCCCACCACCCATGCGTTTCATGGGTATCGGCCAGCATTGGTGTTACCCACATTCTCCATCTATGGTATGTTGTTCCTACATTAGGGATTTTTTGTCCGTAAATGTTAGCAAATATGCCATACATGGAGTATTTGAGTTATGTTTGGGGAATATAGGATATTCATTTACATAGTAGTCATGGGTAAATGTTCCCCAAACATGTCAAGGAATATATAAGTCCTCTACTGCCAGCGTCAGGATTGCCTTCGTGTCTTCCATTCAGTCCGCAGTGAACAACTTTGACTGCTCGCAGTGCTTTGGACATGAGCTGTTTTTCCCGGCAAAAAGCTGGTACTCGAAGGGAATCATCATCATAGAGATCTAGATAGGTAGTAAATGGAATGATTTCCAAACTTGATGAATTTTACTAATATTTACTGTTGGCGTGTGTAATTGCCAATGGCCGACAATTTGTTTGAAATATAGGCTCTTGAATCTTGAGCTATCTTGAACTGAACCTGCAAACCATGAAACAAGACGGTGCCAGAAATTTATTAGATGACCAGACAGAATGCGCCACAGATCGCCCACGACGACACATCCACTGTACAATCTGCCTGCTGTCTTCGCGGCAAGGGTTTGTCATAGAACTCGTTGCATGCTGAATCATGCTGACACATGGCTGCCATGTGCTGGTGACCTCTGGTGATCTCTGGTGGCCTCTGGTGACGGATTCCTTGAGGCAAATTCTTGGTGGGATTCCGCTGGGCAGCGTGGAGATCTTGAACCAGAAAATGCAGGCGACCATGGGATGCATGGGATGCGGCCTGAGGCGTGCGTGGGGCACAGCAGTCATGTCTTCAACATGAAACTTGGAGAACCGGGGAGAACCACCATGTCATACCGCACCCATGCTGGTGATCCCATTCTCGCCGACATTCTCAGACTCTGATCGTGTCTGGTCCTGACGAGGCTGTGCTGACACTGCAAAACGATGAATTGCTGAAGACGGTTGTTGGCACTTTGGAAGCTCGGCTTGCCCATGAGATTTGGCATTTTCTTTCGTCAGTAAATGGTGTGAGGCTACTGCCAGCCCTGACGCACTTAGGTCTATGAATGTTGGATTTTAAGGCAAGCATTGGTTGCATGTGCTTGGGGGACGGATGGAAGTTTGAAGCTGTGCTCGATGTTGGGCGGTCCTGTTTGCCTCACGACACGAGGCAGTTTCGCTGGGTGCTGCAGCTGCAGTTAATCTGAGACCCCGCAGAAGGAGCCGCGCTCGGGACGTAGCAGGCTCCCGCTGTTGTTCTTGTTGTTGTCGTCGTCGTCGTCGTCGTCGTCGTCGTCGTCGTCGTCGTCGTCGTCGTCGTTGTTGTTGTTGTTGTTGTTGTTGTTGTTGTTGTTGTAATTGTTGTAATTGTGCTGTAGTACATAAACTTCCCGGCGGGTTGAAAACCGCGCCTATAGTGACGCACGAAATGGAGCAGCAAGTTTTCACAGGTGGAAAAAATGTGTTTGCCACTGAGGCGAAACGATCATTCTTCTTAAGTTCATTTGTTTCAAACAAGCCATATGTGTCTCAAAATTGGTCACCAATTTTGCTACTCCGTGTGCCGGCGCCACAGCGAGAAGCACTTTTTGGATGCGCGACG
>VSDK01000842.1:528877-542112 GCA_009767595.1 Symbiodinium kawagutii | reverse complement strand
CACCCCATCAGTCACACGACCATCGACCCTGTCCCAACACAACGATCAACGTGACCTCAACGTGCACAACCTCCACAACATCCACAAAAGGCAAACGTGCGTTCGCGTGGCATGCACGCAATGCGCAAGTTGCACTGAACATCAACATACCCCCCCCACCCCACCCCATCAGTCACACGACCATCGACTCTGTCCCAACACAACGACCAAACAAACACAACAGCGCACGTCAAGACTCACAATTGGGAGATATGTAAAAATGAGTACGACTATGAGCGCGGAAAACAAGCCGCTTGCATAAACTTGTTGGTTAGTTGGTTGGTACAAGACCCAAATCGGGGCAGAGAGCCCGGAGGCAGGAGACAGAGAGGTTTGTGATGGTTGTGCATCCAAGTGTTGATGACCAACAGGGGGTCGCCAGCAGGAGCTTATGCCTCCTAGTCTCAGGTGTAGCCAGGCCATGGTTATGGACATGCCTGCGGTTGTTAATAATTCATTGCTGATGCATGCTGATGGAAAGGTGACTGGGCTAGTCCTCATTTGTATACTGTTTGCATCCGGTTGCTATTCATCATCATCATCATCATCATCATCATCATCATCATCATCATCATCATTTTTTTAGCACTCACAGTATGTCATATCCCCTTTTTGTAACCATTTATATGTTTCCGTGATTTGAGACCCTGCAACAGGAGCCATCGAGCTTCTCCACGACCAAAGCGAAGGAATGATGCCACAAAGCTGCAGCTGATAGGGCGAAGCTGGCCACCAAGGGGTTAGATCCTGTGGTTCAAGGGTTTTACATGGGCCGCGCTGGCCACTTGTGGTCCATCTTTGTTATTGAAGCTTCCGTGTCAAGACTGGGGACCTGTAAGCCTTTCACTAACAACTCAGGCATTTGCCTGGGAATCCTAGGAGAGTCGTTTCTTCGGGCGCGTAGAATTCAAAGATGCACGTTATTCATCCTATTCTGGACAGGAATGTTTGTGGTGATGCGCTCAAACATAAATCCAAAGAGCCTACACAAGCAAAAGGAACATCTTGCAAGCCATCAATCATGCGATGGCGGTTCACAATTGCCGGGTATATGCATCATATACGAACTAGAGCGTTGCCAGCAAAAAAACGAGACTATGCTACAAACATCTACAAACTATGTTCACCTATTTTAGTCTATGCTCGAGATATTGTGGTATATTGTGGTGCGTTGCAGATCTCTGGAACCAGAAAACCGGCCACTGATGCATGGCATGTCCCGTGTTTGAAGTGCAGGTTTCTTTTTCAACGACTATGGACCTGTAAGGTGATAATATGTATGTTCATAAATGTGTATATTTCCACATTCTTTGATATATTGTTGCCTGTTTCTCATTGTGTGTTTTTTTGTTTGTTTGTTTGATTTGGTGTTTGGTGTTTTCTCCTCCTTGTGTTTCTTATTTGTTGTCTATGTTTGATTGATCTTTGCTATGGTGTTTATCTCATTTGTTTGTTGTCTTTCTTCTGTTTTACATACTATATATTTTGCATTTTGCATCAGTTATATCATTGATATTTATCGGCGGTATATTTAAAACACACATGCGTTTGTTAACTAAACTTGTAGTGTCTCATCATTTAATGTATCAGCTTTTTTCTAGGTTTATTGAATCAATAATCGATCTATCTATCTATCTATCTATCTATCTATCTATCCATGTCTATTTGCTGCCCGAAATATCCATTCAGCAATCCATCGTCTATCTATTGAGTTTCTATTTTACCTTTCTAATCTACCTATTTATTTATCTATCTATCTATCTATCTAGCTGTCTATGTATCTATCCTTTCTGTCCTGTCTATCCTTGCTATTCTATCTATCTTTTTTTATCCTTTCTATCCTGTCCATCCTTTCTATCTATCTATTGATTTATCTTTCAAAGAATCTATCTATCTATCTACCTATCTATCTATCTATCTATCTATCGATCTATCTATCTCTCTTCCGTACCTATCCCATCCATTTTTTCCAACTATTCAATCTATTTGCTCTATCCACTCTACGTGTCTGTCTTTCTTCCTTTCTATCTATCGATTTAACTCTATATCGAATTTATTTCAACGTTCATTGTTTTCCAATCTATCATGCTTATTTAATCTAACTTCGGCAAATCTAATCTAGTCGAATTGACTTATCTCGCAAGCGAAAGCTGTTTGATTCATCTAAAATATCCCATCTATCTAATCTACCTACTTTCTGAAATCGATCGAATCTAGCTACCCAACCTATCTTACCATATCTTACATATCTACTCCGACGTGCTTGATCATTTGAGGTGATCTATCCGAGTGATCTACTCTTTTTAATCTATCCAGCCTAGACCGAATCCATCTCTCTCTATGTATCCATGTTTCTGTGAGTGTAGCCAAGAGTAAGCATTTCACCATTCAACATGATGATGCACATGGTTAAGGGCGCAGGGTACCACGGCTACAATCAGAGTCACAACAGACCAAACGTATAATATGCATGTGGTTGCAGATGTAGATGCGAATATGAACACGCATATGTTTAGAACGTCCTTATCTTCATATTTGGAAACCAGAATGGAATTTGTAACATGCGTAGAGGATACATACATCTTGTTTTCACATGTGCATGGATGATTTTATGTGGGTGGTTTTGTGTTTGCATACATGATTGCCAGTGAATGATGGTGTGTTCTTTCAATTGTGTCTGTGTTTGTTTACATGCATTCACGGGTTTATTACGTTGCATTTTTCAAGATGCATACATATTTTTGTATATTTACATGTATATATACGTGACTGATAGTGAATGCATGTAAATTAGTGTGACTACAGCTAAGTACCAATGTCTTGTAGTGCAAGGTATGGATCTACATGTGTATATTTATATTTTTATTTTCATGTACTGTGTATGTGTGTCTGTCCAAATTCCGATATCTAGACTTCTGCGTTGTTTTGTGCTTACAAACAGATGCATATAGCCAGAAGCCTGAAGACATAATATGGAGTATAATATGTTTCATGTTTTTCGTATAGATTCCCAATTTGTTTCAAACTTGGAAATAGAAACACATGTTTGTGAAGATAACATATATATCACAGATGTTTGCAACACTTGTTGGGGGTTTAGATCCGACTGACCCAATTTCTCTATGCGCACGCTGATTTCTCAGAGCTGAGGCAGCAGATGATGGTCGGAGCGGAAGCATCCTAGACCTTCGCAAGGACAATTCGCACACTTCCTTGTGATTGTGGCACCGTAGTACTCCGTATGTAAAGCTGCGACTTAATCACTCGGATTTGTCACTGTGACAACTTAAAAATGTCACAAATGATTTTTCAAGGGCATCAAACACAGACCTTTGATAGGGTGGTTTGTGGACCGCACGAGGGTCGAGATGAATGGGGAAACCTATCTAACCTTGATAGCTTTTTGTTGCCACAATGTCCATGGGTTGTTTCTTTTGCACTATGTTTTTTATACAAAGGGTAGTCAGTGCATGTTTTTTCAGGGCTGGGTCTTTTCCTCAAAAGCAGGACTTGAACCATGATGATTCATGGTATTCGTGGAAGTTCTTGTGTTTCAATACCTGAGATGACTCGTGTAGCAGGGAGGAGTCCTATTATTGCCTCCTCATGAGATGGCTCGAACATGTCATGGACCCAATGTGGCAGCTTACAACATTTCATGGACTTGTTTGGGTTTGATAAGTCGGAGGAGTAAAAGTGCCGGTGTGCTAGTTTTTTGCTGCCACGGGGGCCACTGGAGGCAAGCTTGAGTTTTTACACCGTCATTGATGAAGTATGTGTTGCTTCTGAGAACCAGGTAGACCTTTTCTCCTTTATTGGACTGAAATCAAATAGTTATTGCCAGGGCTCGGAACAAACAAAACCACAGTGATCACTGTTGCTTTCAATGTCGGGTAAAGCTCATCCTTTGCCCTCATTGGTTGAAGATCCGCCGTTGCCTGGCGGCTTGCTGGCAGTAGCGGCTGGTGGGTGTGGGGGGTTTCCCGCCCCAGCCAAGTGTCTAATGATATAATGTGCCAAGCTGAAAAACGACATCCCAAGCCGCGCCAAGAATATCACTGAGATTTATATGGTGGCCTGGATGGCTCATGGTCAACAGCAAGTTGGAGTTCTGAACATTGCCGGGCGGCTTGCGGGCAGTAGCGGCTGATGGTTGTGGTGCATTTCCCGCCCCAGCCAAGTGTCTAATGATATAATGTGCCAAGCTGAAAAACGACATCCCAAGCCGCGCCAAGAATATCACTGAGATTTATATGGTGGCCTGGATGGCTCATGGTCAACAGCAAGTTGGAGTTCTGAACATTGCAATAATCAATAGTCGCGCAACAATGTCGACATTGATGGTTTTGGCGTGCTAGGTTCGGTGGGATTGCACATGGCTGGCAATCGAACTCATTACGGCCTCAACTGGTCAATGCAAGTCCGAGATAAAAACCATACAACACTGGATTATTCGATGCATGGCGACCATTTTGTTGGTAGGAATTCTGGCATCCTTTTGGATGTGTTATCCGCCGCTTGTAGGCCAGCCAGGGCCAGTTGTTCATTAATTTTAGTTCTTCATTCAGCTTCTGATCGACCAGCCCTCATCATAAAAGCTAGTAAATCTTGGTAGTGCAAAGCTGGTGCCTGAATGTGCCTTATGTTCGTTATTTTTCAAGTATCAAGTCAGGTTTGAGGTCAGAAGCTTTTGTTTGGCAAGTTGAATTGCAGCAGGAGGGTCTCAAAGTTGCAGCAGTTTAATTAATTTTGGCTATGTTTGAAACCTTGCTAGCTGGGATCACCAAACACTTTTGTACACTTTCAACTGGTAGTTTTATGTAGCTTTGGCATTTAAGTTGGCATATACAGAAAACAAAGTTGATGTGATTTCTTCCAGACTTGTTGGAATCCATGAGAGTTCAAATGCATTGGGATACCGCTTTTGATTTGGCCAAAAATACTTGGGCACATGCAAAGCGCCTGCCCTGTTTCGGATGACCCGTGGCATGTTTCCTTTCCATTTGAAGCTGTTTCAGCCACTGTCCGGGCCCCGTGCCTAGAAGGTTGGCTTTCCAAATGTTTCAGACCAAATTCTGCGCAAAGAATTTGGATCGCAATTTCGAGCGGGATAAATCATGTTTTGCTCAGCCGTTTGCTGATTTCGTTGCCGCCAACTGCTTCAAGAGACCCGAAGACGCCGGCAGCTCATGAGCATGGAGTGTCAAGTAGAGGCGGTTCGGTTGGTGTGCAAAAACCTGTCAATGACAATCCACAGGCATCACACAACATCGGCAGCAATACCAACATGAACCAGGCAATATTAAGCGATACAGGTATTTAATTAATGCATATATTGCCATTTAGAAAAGCACCATTATATCAATGCACCAGGTGATGTTGAACATATACGGAGACAGTTCATTATTGGTGTCCATGCAGTTCACTGCCTAGCAATCCTCAAGCTCAAGGCAATTTGCTCAGCAAATGTCAGGTCTGAAATCAGAGGTCATGTCAATGCAATGATTTTGCTGCAGGAAGAAGTGAATTTCTGTTTGGATTCAATGTTTCGTTATCTTCCATATGAGTACCGAGGGTATCGATACAGGAAGATTTCATGTCCATGCCGCAGCCAGCAGATGCTTAGCAAATTTTGGGTCCATGGGTGTTGGTGTCATTCCACAGTCTGCGTTGTTGCTGCAGAACGCGATCTTGCCGCACACGAGGTGCACATTCTTTGGCTGATTTGATGCCAGTTGGAGGATGCGTTGTCATTTTTGACGTTGAGGGTGTGACTGGTTGAATTGATCAATTCATTGACTACCTGCTGTACTCGTACGTAATTTATGGAATGTATTCATTTTACTTGAATTCACAACGCATGCCTTAATGGTTTCCACTCAAGTTTAAGCGATTAATCTCCGAATGCTGGCATTTGACCAATCAGGTTTCACGACACTTATGACTCACTCACTAGCATTGAGGAAAAAACACCTGACATACATACACAGCATTCCACGGACCTATTTTCATATTGACATATAGATACTTTCAAAAATATAGGCACATAGTTAGGCAGATATGCACCAGATATGTTTCTTCAATTTTGCGGTGTTGTTTTTTCAACATATAGCTAGCCTGCTTTTTTGCATCGTAGTGGTGGTTTGGTTTGGCGATGTGGTTTATTGTCACTTTTTGCATTGGATTGGTTGGAGTTGTTGATTAAGAAGCTGCTCAAGAACGGAGACCACTCACATGGATTTTGTTGCTGAAGATTCAAGCCAAACCCGGACAATCCATGACAATCCGTCATGCAAATGGTGTTGGATTCTTCCTGGTGTTCATGTTTCTATTGCCGTGCTTTGTCCTTTTTTTTTCATGGGACTGTTCATAGATTGGAGAACCCCGATCAGTCCCGAAAACAAAATCGAGGAAAGCTTGGGCTTCGACGGCTTCAGATCAGCAGCACCCGGAGACCCCTGGGCTCAATGGGAACGAAGCCCAGAGTGTTTTGTTTGGAGTCCATGGCACAGGGTGGCCCCATGGCCACACTGATGTGGACCACCTGCTGGTGACGCGTTGAGTCCGTGTTGAGGTTACTGCTTGACAGTAGACCGTGGCCAACTGCCTCACTGCTGTGCTTGGCCGTGATTGCCTCCAACATTCGCGCTGCGCTAATTTCTGTCGGTTTTGCAACTGTATCATTCGACAGCTGCTTGATTGGTTCTATCTCTTTGACTCTTGGCGGGTTCTAACTCCTGGATTTTTATGTGGTCATATAGTCGTGTTCTTGGCCCAGACACATGGCATGATACAGACAGCATGCAAATCTCTTTTTCAAGATGATGAAGAATGCGGAAACATGATAATACCTTTGCAAATGAGGTTTCCTCAGACACTGAGACATAGTAGACAGATGATGCTGACGATGCACATGGACAGAGAGAGAGAGAGAGAGAAATGTACAGCTTGTTTGGTAGACGTCCAAATCTAGACAGCTAGTTTGCTGATTTTATGCTTTGACCCCACCGACTGCGACATGACCATACTATGTAGACACTGAAAAGGCACTGAGATAGATACGTTATTCTGCATGTTCATGTAAACGGGCTTATCCGTGTCACAAAAGATGGTAGAAGTGCTTCCGGAGCGTGGGTTGCAAGCAGATAGGTTCATGGACGGATAGAGAGTATGGACAGACACATGCCCGGCCGAATCGGATGCATGGATGGATGGTTGGATGCATTGATGCATGAAGATGCATGAAGCCTACTTGCATCTTTCGCTGCGTGGTCAGCAGAATGCAGAGGAGACTAGTAACCAATATACAATGGAATAGAATATAACTGAGCGCAATGAGAGAGCAGAATAATTTGGAGAAAAATCACATAGAATCAACAACCAAAGCAGATAGTAAAATCAAGTGGAGTGGATTCGCAAAACGGATACATGAAAAGATGGATGCTGTTTTCCATGAGTAGAATTGATATGTTGACATGAATTGGAGGATAGCAGAAGTAGGACGGCCAAGAACAGAATGAAAGAAATTAGTTCTTTTCAAAATGTATGATCATGTTCTGGGTAGGATATGGCGAGCTTAAGCGGAGAGATATTAGATGCTTCGCTCACCCAAGCTGATTTCCGAATTTTCCTGGGCCAAGTTGTTGCTTTATAGTTATATCTTTTGGTAATTTGATACCTGAATGGAGCAAGGCTTCAGCACTTTGGTCCAAGTTGAATGGCCCGCAGGTATGTCAAATGATGTAGTCCCTCACCAAGCCACCAGCATGATCATGTTATGCTCGTATCACGTACGTGGTAGCTCTTCAGTGGCAGAAATTCATGCCTATCATGTAAATGTTGATGGCTGTTGAATGATGTGCATTTCTCGGCTTTGATCTATGATTGCTTTGGTCTGTGTTTCTTTGTTTGCATTTGGTGTTTCTCAAAGATAGTCCCCCCCACAATCATCCTTTGATGATCATGCTTAATGCCCTATTTTGGAAAATACATATACTTGTTGATATACAAATCTATATACAAATCTATTTTGGATATACACATCTATAAATAGGTATGTTCGTGTGCGCAGTGACATCTATACACTATGGATCAAGGCATCACCCCGTGCACTGGCCAGAGAGGTTTCCACCTGACCCAACAAATGGCGGCCACGAGGGGCCTCTTCGGCTTGGTAGGCGGCAGAGATGACATGCCAGGATGAGGATACCCAAAGGAAAGCATTTTGTTTTGATTACTATAATTTCATATCCCTTCACCATTCCCATTCCGTCAAGGGTAAATCAACTCAAGCTTCGATTCCCTACCTTTGACTCGCTCAGCACAGGGTGACCATTGCATTTGCAGATGCTTCACATGTCAATCTGCCCCCTGCAGACTTGGATCACCGGCTCTGCCGCAAAGTTTCGGTGCAAAAGGTAGCTTCACGTTGAAAGCGGAAGCCAACTGGAATGAAACATTTCCGAAAACACTCTAGTAGACAAACCTGGCAATGGAACATCACCATTGTTGAAGGGAAACTCTGGGAAATCAGCCATGAATGGTGGA
This sequence comes from Symbiodinium kawagutii, assembly GCA_009767595.1. Taxonomy (NCBI): domain Eukaryota; class Dinophyceae; order Suessiales; family Symbiodiniaceae; genus Symbiodinium; species Symbiodinium kawagutii. The sequence goes on along the minus strand of VSDK01000842.1, from coordinate 533,526 downwards.
TATTCTATTGCCAGGTAGCTTTACTTAATGTCTCATTCCGGTCAGAAAGGAGGTGGCACTGGTTCGGAAGCATCACGTGCAGCGGCCTCTTTGGCATCTCGCAATCTCTCCTAGTTTCAAGAGCGGTCGATGAGCTTTGCCAGTCAAGCCATAAGCCCAGTGGCACGATGATTCCTGGCACAGGCATCCTAGGAACATTTAGCACAATTGCATTTGGCAACCCAATCAACCTGACTGGAAATGAAGGATTGTTTTTCTTGTTTAATGAACAACCTTGGGGTCACATTGTTTCCTAGCATTGTTCTTTGAATGATCAGCTTAATATTTTTTAATTAAAAACCACAACTGAGTTACGCCAGGCCGATGCATACTGTACATTGGGGTTGGATTGTTTTGATCAAAGCCTTATTTGCTCCGGGATACTGGTAGGATGTCTAAGTTTTAAGGGGCTGTTGGTTGGAAAAAAACATTCCTCTCAATTCATGTTTTTGGCTCATTGATGTTGTTGCTGGCGGCAGTCGCCCAGCTCGCAAGTTGGCTTGCAACAGCTCATCAGTAGTTCCAGGAGAGAGTCCAGCGGTGATAGCGTCGTGAAGATCAACAGCGGCGTGCACCAAGCAATGGTCGGAGATATCCCTGGTTGCTGCGGTTGATGTTCTTCTTTGGCACCTTCGCACGGTTCTTTCTGAAGTACAGCAACGCAAACCATTCGCAGAGCATAGGCATTGGATTCCACATCGTCAACCAGCAAAACCAGAGGACCATGGCTTTTGGGCTCGCTTGATTTCGATGATCACCATCGGGAACGATCACAGGCTTGAGACTTGCAACAACCGCAACCATATGTGCCTTTACTATGTTGGGCCAGCATGGCTAGCTCACTTTCACTCGTATTGAGGATACTTTTTCGTGATAGCAGCGGTTCTGGCCTGGACAGGTTTCGTCTAGTCATCTCACCACATCAGTTTGGTGCCTTTGGCCCGCAAGAAGCACCTGTCAGCAAGGAAAGTGGGAATTATCTCTGATGGAATCTCCAAGAGAAGCGGGGATTGTCAGAATGTTTGGACATGCGGTAGAACATGCGTCCATGCCTTTGTAAGTCCAAGCCTATTCATACAGCACATATCAGCACAGTAAAGAATCGCACCTGTGATTGTAATATTATCTGATTCTCTCAGCAGATTTGCACCACATGCAAGATGGGTATGTGACGTTTTTTTTATAGTTTTTTTTTGCCTTTTTTACTTGTAGCATATATTGATAAACTATTGTTTTATATATTTATTAAATTTATTTTACTATTATTGTTATTACTACTATTGTTATTATTGCTGTTTATTTATCAATATCTTTTTGAACACATTCAGTCGGTATTCCTATATCCTATATATATGTTTATTCCTTGCATCTCTCTCTTTGTATCATTAAATATCGGTCTTTGGATCAATCCATGTGTTATATATATCTATTGTGATCTATGTATCGATCGATCGGTCTATCAATCTGCTTATCTATATCCACCACTTTGTGGACATACGTTGCTCCTTCCGTTTACGCCGATATGTCTACACGAGCGTCAAACCTCAAAATCAAATCATGCAATGAATGTGGTCCAATGTTGTATGAGCGACTTCATCTCTTCTGCAATGATGTGATGCGTGTACGAACGTCCTTGCGTGTGCATGTGCTACGTTGCTGTGCTACCAGCGCTGTTGACAAGCTCACAGTTTTCGTAGTTGTCTAAGTTTTTTTTTTTTGGGGGGGGATTCAAAGTTTACTTGCACAACATGATGTTTGAATCCAAGCTGATGCCGCGTGGATGATGGAGTTGGGTGGTGTGCGATATTAAATGGTCACTTGTACTAGCTAGCCAAGTTGATGCTACCTCGCACCACACGTGATACATATGTAAGCGCAGATCTGTGTGCCATCCTTTCGGCCAAGAGAAATCAGACGGGCAGATAATGCCTGAAGAAGTTGAGAGCTTCGCCAACAAGGAGCATCTCAAGGCGAAATTGGGGCTACGAGCCACGACCAGAAACACTGAGAGCAACAAAAACAGCTGAAATAGGGGACCCCCGAAATAGGGAACCAACCAAAATAGGGGACCCCACAGCTGAATAGGGGACCCCCAGCAAGACGGCAACAAAACAGCTGCAGTGGTTTCTCAAAATAGGGGACCCCCAAAAGGATGGTTTATTGCCATAAATGCCTTGTGTGAAGGAGGATTTGGGGGAGCCCTGTTGTAGAAACACCCCCTCTATGTTCTAAAAGTGGAGAACACACAGCAGAAACACTAATTTCACTATTCCATGCCCGTTTTATCATTGCAAGCGTGGGGCAAATCACACGCACCAACTCATGGCAACACGCAATCGCTACGAAACAAACCGTCATAAAATCACAAACTCAACAAACAACTACCACAAGAACAAGACCTGCGGGGTCAATAACGGCGCCGGTGCGACATTTGGGAAAAATGTGTCATGCCTGCAAGTATGTATGAAGTCCTGCAGCGTGTGCATGTAATTCATGCCCCCTTACTGTAGGGTACAGTGATGTAATCTATACGTGCATGTTGTTTGTTACCAGAAATGCACGTAATGTATCGAAAGCATGTAATTTCTTTGTGCCACCAGTGCTGTAGTGTATGCATGCATGTTTCTATGTTGTTTTCTTTCTTCTGTTTGTTTGTTTGTTTGTTTGTTTGTTTGTTTGTTTGTTTGTTTGTTTGTTTGTTTGTTTGTTTGTGTGTGTGTATGTAATGTAATGCAATGTAAGGAAATGTAATGTAATGTGACGCAATGTAATGTAATGTAATGTAATGTAGTGTACTGTAATGCAACGTGATGCAATGCAATGGAATGCAATTGGATGCAATGCAATGTAATGCAATTTGAGGCAATGTAATGCAATGGAATGCAATGTAATGCAATGTAACGATCATGCAATGATGATGTAGTGATAAAGTAATGTAAGTGTAAGGTATCGGTTAGTGTAATGGAACGTAAGGTGACATACTGTAATGTAACGCAATGTAACATGAATGCATGTATGTACGTGTGAATTTGTTTAGGCATGCATGTGGAACTTATGATGCGTGCGTGCAACCAATGAATGCTGGCAACGCTAGATCGGGTCATGATCACAAGGACGTATTTGCATGGTGTCATGTGCATATTGTGTGTCATGTAGTGCCCGAGTGCAATTCAATGTAATGTCATGCAATGTATTCTATGTTTCTTGTGGAAGGCAGCATGAACAGTGTTCAACATTTTGTCAACAGTACAGTGTAATGGTGCTGGTTTTTGACGATGTTATAGTTCGGTTTTAAGAAATGTTCCAGCCTTGGCCCCGCCACGGGAGACCTTCAGGGGACTCCTCACGGTTGCTGGCAAGTTTGGCCACTGGTGCCGGTCGTCGTTGACGACAGACCCCTTGGACAGGAATTTTCCTGCAAAAAAAGTGTTGCGATGCAGGGCCATGATGCTGGCGGATCCTGATGGGATGATGTGAGGCGAGAATCAAATACAGGCCACCAGCACCAGCTCATACATCATATATACCCCATGAAATGGTCCCTTATGAGCTGGTATGTAAAGCATCTGGGGGGCATTTCATGGGGTATCATAATATAGTTTGGTATTTGTCCTCAGTTCATCCTGTCCATGCACGGAGCCGCATGGCAATAAGAGCACGGCCGATGACAGAAATAAAGAAACATGCAATAGGGATGCAACATGCGGACTGATACCGAAACATGATTAGTTGATAGTCTTGTGATTTTGCTCGCGGTGGAAATTCAGCGATTAGTAACTTTGGGAGCAAGGCAAACTGTAGGCAACAAAGGCATGCCACATGGCAGGCAAACGCAAGTAAAAAACTATGCAGGGCGGCATAAGCGAAGCACACGCTGTAAAGCAAGAGCTGCAAATTGAGAGATCTGGGCGAGACATGGTGAGACTGTTGCTATCCTTAGACCGCGCCCATCCTCGGCGAAAACCCCATCCTGGTTTTGAGGCATTGCCATGAGCTTGTCATAGCCCCTTTGGAAGCAGGTCGATGAGAAATTTCCCTTGACAACAAAGGAATCATGGCAGACTCCGCAGAGGCCAATGTCAATGAAATTGTTCGGGATTTGGTCGCACGACAGTTCTGAAACAAGCGACCATGCCACCAGATGAATGGGCCGAAAAGTGCCAAAATAACCTCACCAAGATGATTGTATTTTAATCGATCGGCACATCCATGGCGGCACACATTATTTGTCACTAACGGATACATTCCATAAGTATATATCTATGTCATTTTTCCTTGTCCATACTTTGATTGGTATGTGATGAAAATTATTGATTGTCCAGGGCCCCTGAACACGCTTAAGTATAGCAATCACAAACATGATGACACCAATGCCATCCAACGCCTGATGTTCAAATTTCAAGTCAGAAAATGGTTTCCAAATGACATGTACCCGGCCATATTCACAGCAAAGCGGAGTTGCAAGGATTATCACTCAAGTGGAGATAGTCGCCACGGTTAGTGAGTATTACAGTGACAATACTTGATGTCAGTCAAAGCTGTTTAAAGGTGGATAGTGACCATGCTTAGTGGCTTAGTAACTACGACTGGGGTGATACCATGTTCAAGAG